>MU774049.1:15483-64104 GCA_026770625.1 Nicotiana glauca
AAATTTTTAAGTTTTTCTTTCTTTTATGCTTTATATTGTTGTATTTGTGTTTGTGGGTTTATTTAGTGCAAAATTGTTTGGGTCTCCATTATTTTATAATTGTGAAGTGGTATTGGTGGTTTGGAGGCCTAAACTATATTTGTGTGGTGTAGTATAGTATTGGGTCATGTGATAGCCAAAATTTTGGTATTGAGTTGTATATTTTTGGGGTGTTTTAAGCCCAACCTAGGTTCGGGGTGTTGTAATTGATGATTGATGATGTGTAGTTGATGGGTGGTATGGTTGTAGTTGATATATGGTGGTGTTGTATTTCATATGTAACATTTAAAGGAGTAAGTGTGGGGTGTATTATGCCAGAAGCGGTAAGAAAAATAGTGGGGCTATTGTGTAGGTTATTATGAATGAATTAAGGGAAAGTTTTTGGTGTCATCGGGTGGTTAAGTCGGAGTACCCATCCGATTGGCACTAGTTAAGGCACATTTGATGTTTCTATTGATTCCGTGCAGGTCACATGGCACCTAAAAGACACAGGCGATCTGGCGGTCCATCCCAGCGACCTACTTATGATGAGTCCAGGTTCCAATCGGAACTGGCGGAGGATGACTTTAACGCCAAGGCTACAAAGACCTTCCTCCATGAGATCCTGATTGATCGGGTAGCCCTCCGAGCCAAAAAGGTGGAGATGTATGAAGAAATACAGAAGAGGGAAATGGAATTCCTATTTAACGACCCTGCCCAAGTTAACAAGATGCTGGTTCGAGAATTTTACGCCAACTGCCCATTGCACTTGGGTAGGGAGGTGATTGTTCGGGGTACGATGGTCAGTGCTACATTTCCAAAAATTTGCCAGGTGTTGCGGCTAACTCCATTCACCAGTGACGTCGACTATTACCATGAAGGCCAGGGGTGACATGGGAGGTCATGACGGATGTATTTTTCACAGGGGGCGACCCATTTGGATACGTGACCAAATAACCCTCAACTCTAACTCTTTCACACACTTGGCCAAGTGTTGGTTGACTGTTATATGCAGTAGGTTCCTGCCATCCAGCAATACAATGGATGTGAACTTCAATCGGGCACTATTGACTTAGTGCTTTGTGACAAGAAAGGATTTTGATGCGGCCCGGATAATTGGTGATGAAATGGTCATACGGGGACCACTGCTAACAAAGGGATTCTATTACCCTTACTTAGTGACCACACTGTGCTTGATGAGAAACACACCCACCAATCCTGCCGATGGAGATTTGCCACCCAAAGCAGCATTCAAAGCTTCTTCCATCATAGTGGGTCGGGGAATAAGGACCACAATTGAGATAGATGACGAAGATGATGATCCGGTCCCTCTTGCTCCATCCAGGAGGTCCGCTGACAGTGATGGACCATCTAGATACACTCATTCTAGGACTGGCATATCTAGATCACAGTCCATCAGGCCTATGTTGCGGTCCATGGAAGAAGATATTGCGGATCTCCGCACCTCAGTGGATAGATTGCACACAAGGATGGATGTTATGTCCCAGAGGCAATCAAGGTCTGAGAGCCGGTTCATAGCTTGGTTCCGTGCATTGGGGAAAGCCTGCCATGTCAACCCCAGCACTGTCTCCGACTCTGACTAAGTCTTAGGGAAGTCCTCTAACCCTTCTGATCTTCACTTTATTTAAATGACATGGGGACATGCCATGATTTTTAAGTATGGGGTGGGAGACTTGCTCTGTTTGTATATTATACTATATATAGTTGTAATATAGTGTAGCGTTAGTGTTGTATACATCTGATTAGGTCTATATTAGGATTAGCTGACTTGGCCCAACGACGGACACTTGTCGACGGGTCTCTTGAGGGTCAAAGTCGGAACTAAGTAAAAAAAACCAAAAACAAAGTTAGAGGACTCTTCCTAATGACGGACTATTTGGACAGTACTCTTGAGGGAAGTAGTCCATGTAGATTTTCTTTTTATTTTCTTTTCTCTTTTAGGTAGTGTAGTACCTCCCCCTTGGTTTTTCTTTTGACCACGGTTCTTTTCCAAGGGTTTTTCTTGAACCGGGTTAGGTAGATTTTTCTTTTTGTAGTTTTAGGATTAGATGGTTGAAGGTCAGAATGTAACCCCAAATGTGCACACTTGCAAATAACTAATAAGAACTTGAGAGTGTGACGTCTAAGCTTGTTTGTGGACTCATAATATATGCCTTAATTTTGCACATCTTGTCTTGCTTGAACACTCGTATGATTGTGTTGATGAACTGATTCGGAATGAGTTACATGCTAAGTGTGTGTGAGTTGTTACTTGCATCATATGCTTGCATATGATACCTAGAACTTGTCATGTGTGTTTGCAAAGCGAAATAGAAGTCATTTGGTTTTAGAGATGATTGAGGCATTTCTTTGTGCAACCCTTTATACTTGAGAATCCACCTGTCCATATTATCATAGTTAACCCCTTTGAGCCTGAAGCCTGTTCTTTGATAACACTATAATGATCTAAATCGATGTGTTTGAATAAGTTAATTGTTTGAACCTTTACTTCCTAGAAGCACTTGAATCACTAAAGAATATACAAAAGTCAAAGTGTGGGGTAATAGGGAGTTAAAAAAAAGGAATCAAGAATGAATGGTTTGATTGATGAACTGACATTGGTACAATAAATATCTAGAAAAAAAAAAACCAGTTGCACCTAAAGAAAAGTGGGGGTCACAAGTGAAATAAAAATGTGGAATAATGATTGGGTTGAACATAAAGGTAAAATAAAAGGAAGTGTGTATTAAAAGTGTTTAGGGAGGTTAGCCATTATATCCAAATACATCCTACCAGTCCCTTAGCCTACATTACAACCTATAAAGACCTATTGATCTTTGACTGAATGGCTAGATTAGTAGAGTATTACACTAGGGGAAAGCTTATGGTGTGTCTGTGTGGCATGTGAATGCTCTTTGCTGAGAGTGGGTGAATTCTTTCTATAGATGGTTCCTTGTTGTTGAATTTTATGTGTGTGGAACTTCTCTCAGATTTTGTTTGTGTGAGGGCATGTGACTCAGGAAGAAAAAGTGAGTCTTCATTTTTGTTAGATTAATTAGAGTGAGCACAAATGTGTCTTGGCATGAGAGTCTGCATTTGAGACATGATTGTGCACTGCTTAGGTCGATCATTGATAGTAGTGGGTGTGACATAAATTGGGAAATGCATTGAACAGTTAGGCCTAGAAGTGTGGTTTAGTTTGCTCGAGGACGAGCAAAGGTTTAAGTGTGGGGTGTTGATAATAGGTGAATTTGACTATAATCACACCTTAAATAATCACCTTCTTGTGTAGTTTTAACGCTAAAAGTGATAACAAAATGCTCTTATTAGTATTTTTCATGGTTTGCAGGTGATATATGTATAAGGAAGGCTAAGGAACAGTTTTGGTGTCAAAAATTGGAGAAAAGAGGCCAAAGGTATAAATTCCCATTGAAGCTACGCCCTGCCAGCCCTCAGGATTCAGAAAAGACGTTTGGTCGCGGTTCTACCGCGACCGCGGCAGAACCGCGTGGAAGGCAGCTTCAAAATTTTAGAAGTTCAGAGAGGGTGATTGGTCGCGGTTCTACCGCGACCGCGGCAGGCGCAGAAAGTTCAGGGGTCAAAGTGCAAATACGGGATTTTTAGACCTAACCCTATTTAAAACATTAGACTTCGCCCAAAAGAGGCATGTATTGATTTTTAGGGTATCTTGAAAAGGAAAACTATTGTGAGAGAATACTCCAAACATATTTCTTCTTTACTTTTGATTTTTATGATGAATTCTATCTTAGTTTATTTACCCATAGCCACGAGTAGCTAAATTCCTTGTCTAAGGTTTTGATGGAACCTATTGGGTGATGAACTTCTTGTTTATGTGAATACAAATTGCTAGTTTAATCTCTATTTGTTCAACTTCTTATTTGTTGTAGTTAATTGACAGGATCCTCAATTAGTTGTGCCTATTTAGTGTGCATAACTTGGAAAAGAGTGCATATTTAGGTTATTGTTGAACAACACCACTCCTAGATTATTAGAGGAATCTATAATTGGGGGTTTAAAGGCGAGATTAGGGATAACGAAGCCTTGGGTGTAATCTAAAGACAATCGTGCTAAATAAAGTAAGCTAGTGTATCTCGGGAGAGTGCAATAGTAAATTACTGTGATTACTCGAGAGAGATTTACGGTAAGATTAGCGTTCATGATTGATAGAGATGTGTTGGTAAATTTGTATGAGCATAAACAGAAGGGATTCCATCAATAGGGGAAATCATTGCCTTAGATTCTTCTTATTATTATTTACAATTTTCTTAGTTTAGTTTAAAGCTATTTAGTTACTTGCAAGTGTAGTTGTTAAAGAACATTCAACTGAGATTTGAATATTTGGGAAGCTGGTTCTTGAAGAATTAGTAGATTTGAAGATAATGGTTGATAGGTTAACTCTCTGTGGATTCGACCCTAGGCGTAATATTCGGGTTATATTTGCAACGTCCGCATTGTTCTTTTTATAAGGCATAGTTGGGCGTGATCACTTGTGAAATTCTAGTGGATGTATTTTTCAATTCATGTCTTTGTTAGCTTTCAGAACCTGTGATAATTTTATGCGAAATAGTGGAATGAGATGTAAGAAAGACTTTCATTGTATGACTGCATACTAATATTATATATGCATGATGTTTTAATACGGACCTTGAGATTGCAAACCAATCAGCAAAAAAGAAAGATTGGCACGAAGAATAATCACTGTGCAGTATTCATTTGTTTTACTTTGTCACCTAACAAAATAAACAGCCGTGGCGCAGTCTTTAGCTAGCAAAAGTGCCGTTAGACTCTTGTTAAAGATACCACAGAAATCTTCTTCTGCAGCATGAAGTGCATAAAAAGACATACAAAACCCAGACAAGATCAATACATTTTGAATTTAGCACCTACTATGATGACCCTTATTCCGTCCGTATTACTATCGGCCCTACCAAGCAACATCTACCTATACCAGCTCGATCAGGAGATAGGGAGGGATTGAAATCAGTTTTGTTCTTTGTATTCAATAAGTATTGCATGACCTGAATAATTCAAATAACAGTGGGTTGCGGGAGGTTCCTTTTAAGTAGATGACTCGTCAGATGGTGAGCGGGGGGCTTCCTTGGAAAAAAGAACTAAAATCATAATTGTTTCAGTCTCATAGATCCTCTGCTGTATAGCAGAAATTATTAGACTGCCTCTACTGAAATTTTCTTCTTGTTCTTGGATTTCCTTTGCACATGTAGTCACATTATATAGTTACAGTGTAAGCCCAAAAAAAGGAGAGCTCGGCTTAAAGAATGAATTTATCTAAAGTTTGTAAATCAGAAATTCCATCTTGGTGATGAATTTACTGCACTTTGACGAGGTCTAGTTGGTGGCTCTAAGCTGTTTCGTCTAATTGGTGGCTCTAAGTTGTTCCGTTTCTTCATGATTGAAGATACTGTTGGGCTGTAATAGTCATTGCTCCTTTGTGAAGTTGCTCCTTGGGAGTAGACCTTTCTTCCTTGCATACCGCTCCGTTGTTGTTCTAGCATTGCTCGACGAGCACCTGAATTGTTTTGGACTGCTCCCCACCTATTGTAGTTCACACAACTTTGGCTCCTCCCTACTTGCTGAAACCTTCCTTCTCTTGGGCTTGGAATATTTCGGCTTTCAGCAGTTTCAGCAGAGTACATTGTTATCTGTCCATCACTGCTGTATCCATTTTCCATTTCCAAGATCTTTATTGGAGAACTTGATTGAACTTCACTCTGGACCCCATTTACGGATCCAGTTGAAGCAATCTCAGCATCTGCCACCGGATTGGACTGCCACATATCATTTGGTTTGTCTTCTCTTATTGGCTGCTGCAAGGAAGGTTTGTTGACAAAATTTTCACCAAAGCTGGATGGGGTTTTTCTGGCAGGTTGTGCCGAGTCAGGAAATTTGGCAATCCTTGGTGGGAAGTTAATATTCAAAAGCTGGATGTGAGTACCTTCCTTCTTCCTAACTGGTACTGAAGTTAAATTTGGTGACTCGTAAATTTCAGGAGTTCGAATTCCATGTACAGCATGAGGATCAGTAGTTAATGCTTCGTCTTCCATATTAGTTGCAACGGCAGAACAGCTTGGTCCAGAGTGCTCTCTAGGCTTTGACAATCGGTTCGATGATGATGGAGTCTCTCCATTTTCAGCTTCAGTTGACTTAAAAACACGCCTCATTGTGAAGGAAGCACATGAATGCTCACTCTTTTGACCAGCTGACATTAACCGAATTATTGGCAACTTGGGTTTATTGATGTCATCAAGGTTTCCCTCCCAATGCTGGTTTAACCAATCACATATGATGGGGATGGGTATACCGAATTGCATGGGACAGTCCTTCCTGGACGATGAAGAGGATGGTGAAGCGGATGACGATTTTGAGTGTGAGGATGTTGCAAGCTTCATAGGATCACATAGAATGAACGCAAGATTGCCATGAACATCAAAACCAGCAGTACCTGGGCTCCAACTTATGCCATCAGTTGACAGCTTTATAAGATTATCAGTTGCTATTACTACTTTTCCTTCACCAACAGTCAACTCTTTTTTCTCGCTATACCCCAGGAGGTAAACCGCATTACCCAGCTCCAGACTAGGTTTGGAACAGGTTTTAAGGTAGTGAGGCTGCTGAACATGTGCATTTGCGTCTCCATCCATGACATCAAGGCCCGCTATTGTCAGATCTAGTACAGAACTGGTAATAAAGAATCTGCAAACAAATGGGTACATAATCAGATGCATAAAATTGAAGCAGCTAGAAGAAAGCAGAACTTGTGTTAACAATGAGCAAAAATATAAAGGACTTGAATGCACAAAAGCATTCACTCATCAGAAAGCAAAATAATTTTAGAACATATTGAATGTAACAAACTAGCGGAGTGCCAAAATGCAAAAAACTTCTAAATTATCATCGCAGCCAATTGATTTCGAACCTTTTATGATGCTAAGCAGGTAGGAAGAGCAAACTGAGCATTCTCCCCCACCCCAAACCCTAAAAGCTGCTTATTTTCCGCTACTGTGCAATCACTTTTAGCTCAGATACTTCTTTTATGCTTTACAGTTCAGGAGGCACGTAGAGGTAGACTGCCGTATACCAATTTTCCATTCAACTCCAAAATGTCGCATCATATTAAAATTTAAAATATTTTGTTGCTAACACATAACAGCCTGTAAATTATATTCCAACCAGATTTAAGCTAATTAATCTTGAGTTGGTAGAACCAGCATAAGAAACAAAACAAGTGACTTTTGTATATCTGCAACTTTTTAATTCATTAGACATTATTTGTATCCAGTAGCGTCAATAACTTATGATGATCTTATAGTCTAAGTTGCTCGGACACAGGTGCGGATGTCCATCACGGGTACGGATCTAGAGATCGGATCCTTCGAGATGTAAATTCTAAGATTCGGGGATATGGATTGGATCCTAGTACGTATACAGGTGCGGAGATCCGGCTAAAAATAATTCAAAAAATAAAAATATAAAAGTAACTCTAAATTATGAAAAATTTTGTGGAATACTTAACTATAGCTTTTGAAGTGCGGATTTTTTTTTAATTCTCAACTTGTAGGCATGATTTCTTGATTTTCGTCCATTCTCGGATTCTTCTATAAGTTAACTTTTTTATAGTTATCATTCATTTACAATTAGATATTAATTTTTATAATTTTGATTAGATCTCTAATTATTATTAAAAATTAGACTTAGTGTGTCAAGCTTTCACCACAAAGAGTACAATATTATTAAATATAACAATATCCAAATAAAGTCAAAGGTCTTTCACTTCCCAAAATTGTCGAGCATTCCGTCTTCCCAATCTCAATTGACACTCTTTGCTGCTTGATCAAGAGAAGCAACAGAAAGTAAATGATTGATTTCCTAAATAAGGTATGTCATTTTCTTCAAATTTCCCTAGTTTTGGTCCTATAGTTTCAAGAATCAAATTGTATCTCTTCTCGAATCTTTCCATCTGTCGTAGTCAAATTACCCAAAATTGTTTGACCAGATCCGATACGGATTCCATAGCCACACCCACACCAATGTCGTGCCAACATGGGCGCGGCACCTCAATTGCCGTGTTGGAGCAACTAAGCTTATAGCATTTTGAAGAAAGCATCACATTCTAGTAAACTATTTTGAAGAAAGCATCACATTCTAGTAAACTATTTTGCACATCATGATACTTCATCCTATCCATCAAGTTTCTACATCTCTCTGTGACATAGATCACACCACGCAAAACTTGATTCACAGATTTCTCAACTTTGTTTTCAATATGCTACACGTATTGTTAAGCTGTTTTCTTTTCCTATAGATTAAACCAGTGTACACATACAAGCAAGCAACCAGTTCTGTTCTGCAAATTGTACATCAGTCATGACCCATCTGATAACCTCCATTTTGGAACACCAAAAAGGACAGCCCGGTGCACAAAGCATCCCGCATTCCCACATGATCTGTGGAAGGGCCGCGCCTCAAAAGGTATGAAGTAGCCAGTCTACTCTAATGCAAGTATTGGTGGCGGCTTCCACGGCTCGAACCCGTACCGTTGCTCCAACTAGCTTACCAGATATCATAAATTCATAATTGCGTTAATTAAAAATAAGTTAACAAAATCGTCAGTTTTCTTGAAGTGTCTAAATCAGAAAAGCACTACTAGTAAACTTCAATAATGTGATTGATTAAGTTGGACTAAGAAATCTCAATCTCAAATCCATATCTAATTTTACGATATACTAAATTTTGACAATCTTGTTCGTATTATTTATGTTAACTTCAAGTTTCTGCGACCCTAGGAACAAGAAGCTCCACAAAACAATCATCAGAAGCACACAGTACATACAACTTTGTCGTAGAAGCTTGACCAACTATTTATGAAACTCCAACATCTTTTCCTTAATAGGTAATACACAAACTAATACCTAACATGTGTCCGGTGATGCTAATTATCCCTTTTGATAACATCAGTGCTGGTAAGCTTTTTGTTTTATTCATTTTCCCTCTCTAGGATGGTACAAGCCAAATTCAAAACACAAATACAAACTTATAAGCTTCTGCCTTCCTGCTAGTATGAAGCAATTCCATGCATTAACAATGAAAGAGGCATAATAGAAACAAATCAGGCAGCACGTTGACCATTTTTCTACTGAGTTAGGTACTTAGCAACAGCTTCCATCATGATAACAAAAGCTTGAATACTAACAAATGATACATTAGCAGCTGCTTCTTCCTTGACCTCGTACTCAATTGTGGCTTTGGTTATGCATGTTGTTTCATCCTTTTCTATGATATCAAAGCGGACCTGAAAGAATGTGAATCCGTGATCGAGAAGCCCACCTTCCACTGCCATAGCTACTTTGACCCGCTTCTCATCATCCACAACGATAAATTTTTCCTTAGCATAGGTATACAGCGGAGTTCCCGGTGGAAAGGTTAGTTTGAGGACTGTCCCAACACCACCATCGCCTTCAACTACGTCAACTTTGTGTAGGATATGTGGGAGCTCTTTGACCACAATATTGGCCAGTTGAAGCGTGCCATAGACCTTCCAAGCTTCACTGGCAGACGCAGCTACTTCAATCTCTTCAGAAACCGTTCCGAACATAATTTTTGGTGGTTCTAAGACTAATTTTAGGGGGAAGAAGCAACAAAGAGAAAAGCCTTTAAATTACTGAACATGCTCCTTCATGTACCTCTCCAAGTATATATAAAGGCTACAACTAAAATGGTCTCAAATTGCACATCAAGACAAAGGTGCACACAAAGAGAATATAGATTCACAGATTCCAAACACTGTAACGGCCGGCCGGCCGGCCAGTTATTCAATGATTTTTTAGTAACAACCAACATTTTGCTCAACTATGCTGGCCTAAACAACTAACTAATTTTATAATTAGTAATCTAACTGACAGAACCCATAGACAAGGGTAAAGCTTTTATCTTGAGAAACAACACTACAATAATAGGAAGAAGAAAAGGGAAAGGGGGCAGGACCTGTTAGGGAAAAGGGAAGAAGCGACGCCGTTTTGGAGTTGGATCTCAGCAGCTTCAGCAGCAGCAACAGAAGGGAGAATAAGGTGAGTAGTGAGCAAAAGATTCCTGTGAATCAAGAAACCAGTGCCACTAGCAGCTATGTGGGCCATAGAAGGACCTTTAGTAGAAAAAATAGAAGCTTTCATTCTCTCAGACTTGCCACCTCCATTACAGAAACACCAAGTATCTACCAAAACCCCCATTTTTGGTTTTTGGGATAATTTTCGTTCAACAAAAATGGGGTAATTTTAGATCCAGAATTAAAAGCTAAAGTTGCATTTTTCTTTTAGCAAGCAATGTGCGTCTTTCTGCTGTATCATTGATTGAAAAAAATTCTACAGAGAAGAGTTTGGGTTATTTGTTAGCTGTTGTTTGCAGAAAAATGGTGGGACAAGAAGCTTAAAATGGGACCTTTGTTTGTTATCCTAAATACAGGAGAAAATGTAATGTCTTGTCCGGGAAAGGAAGAAGGCGAGACTAGAGTGAAACAGGGCTAATTCTCGGGGTCTTTTTCTTTCTTTTTTATTATTAGGGAGGGTTTTTGGAATATTTATCCACAAAAAGTTTATAAATAAATATTTGAAGTTCCATTCTATAAAAAATGTAACTTAGAAAATACTACAACATTTTTGGATTTTGTTTTGGTAACTAATTTAATTTTATTAATCAACAAAGAAATATTTACAATCCCATAGCTAAGCTCAGGCAGCTAGCTATCTCGTTAAGTGACTATAGGATACTGCGCAGTAGACGTGTTCGTCAGTCGGTATGATACGGTATTTTTAGATAGTTCGGTCCGGTATTTTCGGTATTTGGTTTCTTAAAATGATATACCAATATCATACCTAATTAAATTCGGAATGGTTCGATTTTTCTCCTTTCAGCTCTTTTGTTTATTCATTTTGAATACTAACTAGTGCTTAGAGTCATACACTGTAATATTTTTAATTAAAGTATTCAAAAGTACAAACTAAAAATATTTGTTGACAAATGTTTTATCTAAAACATGCAAATATCACACGAGAGTGAAAAACCAATTCATAAAGAAAAAAATTTGATCATTTGAGTTAATTAATGAAATTAGAGAATAAAGGAAAGTAAAATTTTAGTTTTTTTATATTATGTTATAATTAATAATATATGTATTGTGTAATATAATAGATATATCGATACGATATCAGTATCGGTATTTCGGTATTTCATTTTAAAATACCAAATACCATACCTAACACTAATTATTTTTATAATTTAAACCAAATATCATATCGAATACCATAATATTATATACTAAATATCAAAAAAATTTATTTCAATATGCTAATTCGATATTTACCAAATTATGCACAGCCCTACCGCCCAGCCATTTCCAACTAAGTACTTATAACTATCTGCAAAAGAAATGACAAGAAGTTATGCAACCTATTTTTTGGATTTTTAATATTAAGAAATTGAAAATGTCCGTAAAGTTACTAAATATGTGTTATTATAGATCCTGCTATTCTTTTACCGACGAACAATTAAATTTATTATTTCTCCTCTATTTGAGATTTGAGAAATTTTAATAATTACTTTGTAGGGATATAATATCCTCACAACTGACCAAATTTCAGTACAGAATAATCAATGATCAGACAATGACTGAAATATTGAATTCCAAACGGTTTACTAACAATATTGGCTCGATAATGATGTACTCTAGACAATCGAATTTAAAAAGTATGAGCACATTTTCAAGAGTAAATATAACCTCAAAAACGTTTGCTTATTTTGCATATTAGTTGCTTTACAATACTTATCCCTAGTTAACCAAACTATGACATTTTTAGGTAGGGGCGAAAAAAAAAAAGTTGAGTGAACACTCTCCGATATGAGTTGTTAAGGTGCTTTTTTTAATTCTAACATAGGCAAGAAAATTATTATTTTTCGATAATTACTAGTTAGTCCAGTATGTAAATAAGTAATCAAATATGAGAAGAAAACACACAAACCTATCATAACATGTTCAACTAAAAGTAGAAGAATGCCAACCAAGAGAAAACGGTCTCTTCAGAAAACAACAACAGTCAATTATTCTTCTTCTTTTAATTTTAAGAATCTTCTTTCACGTGTTTGAGTTTATGCGCCATTCTTCTTTCACGCACTATAGTGCTAAAACAACAATAGGCTAGCACAATCACAATGTTTACAATGCCATAAACATTGAGGACATTCATCTATTTTGCATTCTAGTTCTAGTTAAACAAAACATTACATTTTTAGCTAGAGTGCAATAGAACTTGAAAGTTGTCACGACCCAAAATCTACAATCATGGAGCGGTGACGGCGCCGAACAACCACTTGTTGTACAAGCCAACATTAGCTAAACATTTATTCAATTCAACAATTTAAAAGTAAAGGATTAAGAGATTAAGATTGAAACACTTTTGTAATATAATAATCTTAAACTAACGTAGTCTAGTCTAACCCAGAAATTGGTGTCACAAGTACATGAGCCGCTAGATTACTATAAATAGAGTTTGAAATAAAGTGTAATTGTCTAAAACAAAATAAACAGTAAAATAAAGAGGATTGGAACTTCTGGATCCGCAAACATCTTGCAGCTCTACCTCAAGTCTTCAAAGAGTGGGTTCGAGCTATCTCTACTAAACAGTAAAATAAAGACGAACGTTTGTTTAAGAGAGGGAGAATATAACAATTCGACTGATCGTTTTGTGTATTTGAGTCTCGTTTCCCCTTTTGAAGCTTCCCATATGTGTATTTGTAGTTTTATGACTTGCGGAGATGGTTGATTTCATTTCGGGAAAGTTTTGGAATGATTTGAATCTATTAGTTCTTGGTTTAGAAGCTTACGACAACGACAACGACAACAACCCAATATAATCCAACTTAGTGGGATATGGGGAGGGTAGTGTGTACGCATACCTTACCCCTACCCTGGGGTAGAGAGGGCTGTTTCCAAATAGATCCCCGACATTCTTCCCTCCAAGAACTTCCCACCTTTCTCTTGGGGAGACTCGAACTCACAACCTCTTGGTTGGAAGTGGAGGTTGCTTACCATCACAGCAACCCCTCTTGGTTTAGAAGTTTAAGTTGAAAATATTGATAAAGGTTTGAATTTTGTAAAAACGACACCAGAACAGTATTTTGAGGGTTCTAATAGGTTCGTATGGTAATTTTGAACTTAGGCATATGCCCATAATTTGATTTGGAGGTTCCTATGTTGATTTAGCTTGTTTTTCCGAAAGATGGCAATTTGAAGGTTTAGAAATTTTCTAAGTTTGACCATAGGTTGATTTTATGGCTATGGGATTCAAATTTTGGTTTCGAAACTTGTAATAGGTTCTTGTCTGAAAAATTTAGTGTCATTCCGAGTTGGTTTGATAGGAATCGGGACGCTTGGATGTGATTCTAGAGATTTTTGAATTCATTGTAAAATTTCATGTGTTTTGATGTCAGATTCGTGATTCTGGATGTTATTTTAATGTTTTAATTGCATGATCGAGTTTGTATGATATTTTTAGACTTGTGTAGATATTTGTTAAGCCATGTGTGCTCGGGTGAGTTTCGAATGTGTTTCGGATTGACTTGGACTTGTTTCAGGTTGTTGGTGTTGCAGTTATCTCAATTGCGAGCACTAGCTTCACAATTGCAAAGAGGGAATGGGGGCTTCAGGTGTCGCAAATGTGATACCTTGATCCCATTTGTGAAGTTAACATAAGGCTGGGTCGGGTCGCATTTGCCAAGTGGCTGCAATCGCAATTGCGAAGCCCATTGTCGCAATTGCCACATCTTTATAGGTTGACAGGGTTCTATTTTATGATCCATGTGTCGCATTCGTGAGGGGTTGCAATTATGAACCCCATATCACATTTGCGACATCCGCGGCTGAATAAAAGTTTGGGATTTCGTGACTTAACTTCATTTATCACATTTTTGAGTCATAGACTCGGTAGGAGACGATATTAGGAGGATATTTTCATGCACAATTAATGGGTAAGTTATTTTGATACACTTTTGATTATATCACATGATTATTTATGAGATTTAACATCTAAATTATGAAATTTGAAGAGAAATTTTGACTATGTTTTGAAAAATAAAAATTCGAGATTTGAGAGTCGAATTGGACTCGGATTTAAAAATAAAATACATATATGAACTCGTAGGGTTATAGGTAGTCGAGATCTACCCTTTGACTCAGATTTTGTCCGGACGAGACCCAGAGTTGACTTTTGAGGAATTGCATAAAAATCTTAACTTTATCTATTGAAAGTGATTTCTCTTGCATTGTTAGATATTATTAAGTCCTTTTTGGCTAGATTTGAGCCGAGATGAGGTTAATTTTAAGGAAAAGTGTTGTTAGAGTATTGAATTGGATTAATTGAGGTAAGTATCATGCCTAATCTTACGGGGGTGGGGGGAACTACCCCAAAAGATTTGGTCTAATTGTATTATCTAAATTATATGAAAGACGTATACATGAGGTGAGGAGTGTGTACATGGGTTTATATGTGGTAGCTGACCGTTTTAGATTCTTAAGCTATTAATTGCCTTGTTTTGAAGTTTTTGTTATATGAAACACGTTTCATTGTTGAGAGATTCTCTGTTTCATTGTATTGTTGTTGTATTTATTGTATACGTTGTTATTAAGTCGTGAGCTATATGTTGTTGTGATATTGATATTGTTGTTGAGGCATATGAGCACGTGGTATGTAGATGATTGTTGTGTTGTAATTGAGAATGCGCATGCAACGGCATAAGGGTGGTGTGAATTGATGCGCATGCAGTGAGATAAAGGGAATTTATGCGCGTGTTGCTAATAAGGAAAATTACTTCATTTTGAAGTACACACAGTGAGATAAGGGGGCTTATGCGCGTAAATCTATTTCGGGAAAATATTTTTGAAATAATGTGAGACTCATGCGGCATTATACGGAATATTTGTGATTTGTGACTTGCGAATTGTAATTATGAGGTGTGGTATCTTGGGGAAATTCTTGTTATAAATTCTGTGTTGGGACGGCTTAATGATTTGAATTGCTATTGTTTTTCTTAATTTATTTCACTTGTATTTCAACTTTATTTTGATTATTTTGTTGTTTTATCACATGTTTAGTCTTTGTTGTCACTTATCGATTTTGTTTCCCTCGTTAGCTTTATACTTATATTCCGTAAAGGTTTTCATGTCTAGTGAGTGTTTTGACTTGTACCTCGTCACTACTCCATCGAGGTTTGTCTTGATACTTATTGGGTACTGATTGTGCTATACTCATATTATGCTTCTGCATATTTTTGTGTAGATCGAGGTACATCGGATCATGCCATATGGTAGAGAGTTGAGCTTGAGTTGCGAGACTTCAAGGTATACCTGCTGTTCTGCGCTTGCAGGCCTCGGAGTCACCTGCTATTGTTGTTAATTAGTACTGTAATTTGAATTCCAGAACAATATTGTGTTTAGAGATTTCCAGTATTTTTCAGTTGGGCTTATAACTACGTCTTATCGGTTGGGATTTTTACCTATCTATACCATATACCAAACCTTATTACCAAAAATGTTAATATTTTGTTATTTACCCGGGTAGTCCACATTTCTACTACAAAATATATACCAATCCAAAAATAGGTAGATTTTTCCATAATTGTCGCGCTAAAAAGAAGGCAGCAGATATGCCTGTGATTCTATCTACATTAAAGTTGAATTTTGAAACGGAAGGAGAACTCATTGATGCGTAATTCTCTCCTTCCTCAACGGAAAGAGATCTCTCTTCTCTGACTCAACTACAATTCTCAAAAATCGAAAGCTACTGAAGCTACTGTAATCAAATTGCTTTTACTAATTCTACAACTCAATTCAAATTGTAGAATTCAAAATTGTTCTTCTTCGACACAAGTACTCAAATTGTAGAAACTATATCTGTTCTTCGTCTTTTTTTTTCAACTACACGAAATCATGTCAAAATTCCAATAATGCTGAAAACGAATGGTAATTGGGATAGCTATGGTAGATATAGAGATTTTGAAGTTGATGTCATTGTGGTGGATGATAATGCAAGCTACGGAATTCTAATTTCTACAATTGCAGAACAATTATTGATTGATACATCAGATAAAATTGTAGAAATCAAATACATTGTGAACGAGAATTGTCCTCCAATGGAGATTAGGAATGATATGGGGGTTCGTGTGTACATGGAAACCAAAAAGGAGAATAAAAACTTAGGTTCGTATCTTTTATGTATAAGCGTAAGAGATTTCAATATGGAATTGGCAATCAACAATGAAAGCACCAGTGCAGGTATGTTTGATTCGACATTGATGTGAGATATGGTGTTACAATTTTATCTACAATATTGCTATAATTAACTACAATTAGATTACAAATCTCACATAGTTCTGAAAAGGATAAAGCAATGTTGATTTCAAAATTATCTACATAGAAAATACATTTATGAATTTATTGTCTTCAGGTTCTTCTGAATCCCTAAAGTCACTAGAAATTTCATCCTCACCAGCTATAGAGGAATATCAAAGTGAAATAATAACTGAATCTACGCAAACATACATTGAAGAAGGACAAGTTTATCAGGACAAAAAAATAGTAGCTGCTGCAATGAAGAATTATTCAGTGATGCACAAGTTCCAGTTCAGAGTAAAAAGATCTAGTCATATAAGGTATGTAGTTATTTGTGGATAGTATATAAGCAAAATCAGTGCATTATTGAAGTTTTCAGATATTTGTGAAAATATTATATTTTTTTTTGTAGCTACTGGCTTATATGTGTTGCTGAAAGTTGTAAATGGAATTTCAAGGCAACATCGATTAATGATTCATCAATGTTGAAGGTAAGAAGTTTCATCCGGCAACACGCATGCTGCCTAATGGACGAAACATTCATACAACGCAAACGTACTGCAGCAGTAGTTGGTAGCATGGTCGTTCCAAAGTATTGTGATCCTAAGACTGTTTACACACCAAACGACATACAAACTGACATGTTATCGGAACATGGACTGAACCTAAGCTACATGCAAGCATGGAGAGCAAAGGAAAAAGCTTTACAGTTTTTGAGAGGAAATCCATGTGACTCCTACAACAAATTACCTAAATATTTTTATATTCTTGAGAAGAATTATCCTGGTTCTGTTGTTAAATTGAAGAAGGCAGCAGATGATTGCTTCTTATATGCATTTGTTGCTCTTTGTACATCAATAAATAGTTGACAACATTGTAGGCCGGTAGTAGTGGTTGATGGGACATTCTTAAAGTCAACCTACCGGGGGATTATGCTGATAGCAAGCACCATGGATGCAACAGGTAAATAGTGGAATAATTTTGTATTTATTTTGTGGACAGTATTTAAAATGTAGTTTAATTGTAGTTATGTTGTAGTTATTTTGTAGTTATATAAAAGATTGTAGTTAACTTGTGTATATTCTCAATATATATTATAGTTGTTATTTAATCATATTTTATGTCCACAAAATGTAGGTACTATTTTGCCCTTGGCATATGCTGTGGTTGATTCTGAAAACGACGCGTCTTGGAAGTGGTTCTTTGAGCAATTCAAGGAGGCATATGGTGAAAGACCTTCAATGTGTGTTGTTTCAGATAGGAATAAGAGTATACTGAAAGCAACATCAGTTGTCTATCCGGTCATGGCACACTACTCTTGCATGTGGCATATATGGACAAATATAAGGTCAAAATTCAAGAAGGGACATCTACAATTACATGAATTGTACTTTGCTACAGCACGGTCATACACTCTGGATGAATTTAATGAAAGGATGTTGAAGGTTGAAGAGGTAGACCCGTGTGTAAAGTCTTACTAGTATGATATTGGCTATCATAGATGGTCAAGAGTACATGCAACAGTGAATAGAACATTTACTATGACGTCAAACATTGCTGAGTCGTTGAATGTTGTAACAAAAGAGGCAAGAGAGCTGCCAATATTTGATCTACTTGAATATATGAGGACTCTTCTTGAATGTTGGACAAAAGAAAAGTTATCAAAAGCAAAGGATACTTTCACATACCTTGGTCACAAATACAACAAAGAATTGGAAGAAAACAGTACATTATCTCAGAAACTAAGGGTAAGATATTTTTTATTGGTGCAGGACAAAAAAAAATACTAGTTGCAGTTTTTAAAGATTGTAGTTAAAATGTAGTTAAATTGTCGGTAATTGTAATTTGTATATGAGCTGTAATTTATTTGTTGCTGATTTGTAGGTAAATTGTTGGTAATCCATTTTGATGATTGATGTATTATTAATTATGTTTGTTCTTCAATTGTAGGTGAGGGCTTCAACAGATCTTATAAATACTGTGTTAGATGGTGTGAAGCGGTACATTGTGTGTCTAGAAAATAAAAAATATAGCTATGGACAATTCCAACTTGATGAACTTCCCTGTGCGCATGGTTTGGCAGCATTAAGGCATAGGAATGAAACATACGAAAACTATTGTTCTCCGTATTACACAAGGAAGAGCCTTCTGCTTACCTATGAAATGCCAGTATATCCTTTTCCTGATGAAAGCAAATGGGATGTGCCACAACATATTTTGGATGAGGTAGTAAAGCCGCCGGCGGGGGATAAAAGGCATCCAGGGAGGCCTCACAAGGAAAGATATAAAATATTTGATGAAATTAAGTCAAAGAAGTACAAGGTGTCATGTGGCAATTGTGGAGGTGAAGGGCATAACAAAAGAACGTGCAAAAATGCACCAAAAAAGAAATGAATATCATGTAGTTAGATTTGTTATTCAAAATAAATGTTAGATGACTCAAATTAGCAGATTTTATTGTGTAATTGTTTAAGTGTTTGAAGATGATTAAGAAGTATAAACATCAATTTGTGAATCTGTACTATATATGTTCTTATGTATTATGTCAATAATATAAAGTTGTCTTTTTTTTTATAGAATAGTTAAAATTTAATATTTACTATATACAAAAAAACTGATATCAATAAAGAATGCATTCAACGTAAATTATCTCCAAATTATAGTGAATATATAATATAACTGTGGTACAACTTTAGTTGCGTTTTTCATATGTAGTTAAAGGTGTAGTTTAAATGTAGATAAAATGAATTTTTTTTAAAAACATTGTTGATAAAAGATGGCTAAATTATTTAGATGATTCCTGTATTTATTTCATCTTTATGTTGTGTAACAAATGACAGCTATATACAGATATTACTAGGCACTTGAAGGTATTTAAAAAAATAACTTGAAGATTAAAGTCAAATTGTAAGACAAAGCAGTTGATGTAAAAAAGGTAAACAGAGTACTCGAATCATCGAGTATAATGTAATCAACATAAAGTGTTGTAGTAAACTAAAAAGACATATTTCCTACATTGTTTTCCAATTCAACTACCAAATTAAACAGACCAAACTAGGAACAAAATAGTCTATTTCTTCTTTCGTTGCACTCTAGTCCTCTCATTTTTTGCCGGAGCACCCTTCCTCCTTGCTAGCCTGCCAGTAACCTCACTCTCACTGATTGACCCATCATCTTGCTTCTTTGTAGCATAGTCCCACAATAGAGCTCCATAGCGTGTACGGTGTTGGTCAATATCAGAAAGATCTTCCTTTGGGATAGACAAATCTCCAAGGCTAACATACTCCGCAAATGCAGCCACAAATACACCACAATCGCTGCATAAGTTGAGAATTTTTCATTATATAACAAATGATTAAAATAAAATAATTAAACATATAGAAAGGGAGATTAGTTTTTTACAGTGAGCCTTCCTTTTGTTGTGGAATCTCAGCAACCATCCATTGTATGTCGAGAGGGTCCGTAACTGGTTTCTCGATGTATGCCTTTGTGGTCTTGAAGTCAATGTCTTTACGTTTACCATAGAAACCAGTGCATGACAAATACAAAGGGATAATGATTGAAAACTTGTCAACCAATGTCTCAACTGTTTTATGACGGTTTGCTCTCACCATGGAATCATAAACATAAAGTTGTCTGTCCTTTATGTCTAAAACTAGCAACAACCAATGGAATTTCTCTACAAGGTTCACAGGCATGAGCACATAGTCAACCAGATCCCAGGCAACATTAGCAAGTAATCTGTACCCGAGAATATATTCTGCAACATCATCCTCGGGTTTAACAACCGAATACCTTTGTTCCGGTGGAGAACTTATGAACTTGTCATAGATTATTTCAATCTTTGTCTTGAACAAGCAATCGGTTGTTGTGAACATTGTATTGTTGTTGGTGCCATATTTGCCTCTTTTTCGCAGATAATACATAATAACATCAAGGTGCTGCCGAAATAGAATAAACATATACCATAAGCTATAATTTAACCACAATTAACTACAAAAAAAGCTAGTGATTAACTACAATTTCAATTTGTTAAGAACTTTAACAGATTGTTGAATATTAGCTTCACTATAACTACAAAAATATGCGATTTAGTTTAAGTATCTCACAAAATGAAATTTAATTGAAGTTAGTATGAAGTGTAAGTGGAATAGTACTATGTCTACTATTGACCATTACTACAAAATAACTACACATTAACTACATGTATACTACACAGCTGAAGACATAACAGATATTGTGAATGATTCTGTTCTTTATACTTACAATGTTATTGATGACTTGTCCGGGTTGAGCAAGTGCATAAAACCAGTCCTTCTTATTAATATTTTCACAATCA
Organism: Nicotiana glauca; assembly: GCA_026770625.1. NCBI lineage: Eukaryota > Viridiplantae > Streptophyta > Magnoliopsida > Solanales > Solanaceae > Nicotiana > Nicotiana glauca. Next base: position 36,252 of record MU774049.1, read on the forward strand.
AGATCCAACCAAGGCTTGATTTGATTATCTTTTTTGGAAAAGTAATCTTTCCTCCTGTAGTAACAAAAAAAATATGAAATACTAAAAATTTACAAAATGAATTTAAACTTTAAAGTAAAAAAATAACTACAAAATGAATTTCATACCTCCTAGATACTTTATCACTACGAAGGTATAACCAGTTGGTGAACCTTACTATCAATTCAGGGTCTACATTTTCACCTATGACACTTGTGAATGGGCGCATGAGGTAAAAAAATTTAGGTCCAACAGATGTGCTGCCTCCAGAACTATACAAAGGTGTGAAAGGTGATCGTGCATATTTTCCTGATTGCCTAGTTCTACCGAGATGAACAGGGGTTGATTCATCTGAAATGGGCTCGCCATACATGACCAACTGTGATAAGTTTTCTGGCAGGTCAAAGTCATCTAATGCCAAACCTTTTTTTATCAATGCCTTCAGGAACAACTTTAGTCACAGTCACACCGTGAATTGGCGACTGTGGAATGTTATCTTCAATATCTGTTACATATAAAATAACATACTTAACAACATTGTATAATTGTATAAGCAACAATTTTCTATTAACAAGTAAATTATGAAACAATACCTTCTTTTTCTACCTTAGCTCCTTCTTGAATTGTTGCTTCATCCTCAATCATTGATGGCACACACCCTGAAGAAAATTCACCTTCTGTAGATAAGTGTAGATATATGTAGTTATGAACAATATTATTGAGTTAAAAAGAATATGCAGAATATATTACCTGCTTGTTGTGCCTCAGGTACTTCATCAATTACTAGTTCTTCCTCAACATTTCCTTGTAGATGTTGTGCTGAAACTTCATCTTGAATGAATAATAGGAAATTAGAATTGTAGATATATGTAAGAATATGTAGTTAAGGAGTAAATTTTTAAAATTATGGATAAAAACCATATTGTAATGAAGGAATGGTTTAGTACCTGCGTTATGTGCCTCACCAACATTGAACTGGAATTGTTGGTTGTTCTCTCTTTGATGTTTGTCATTGTTTTTGGTTGAACGACCAGCAAACTACAATTTTGGGTAATATTTGAGAATAATTTATCCATGTGTCTTAATTAGTCTTATTACAAAAATATATGTAAATTCTTACTTTCGAGTCGTCCAAATCAAACCTCCTGTTTACCACATTCATCACACTCTTCAAAGATTGATCTATGAACTCTCGAAAGCTTGAGAATTCCTCAAAAACTGTCTTCCTAAAAGCATCTAACTTACCATAAACCTAAAAATTAAATGTATAATTAGTTTGTAATCTTAATATAATTGCTACAATTAAACTACAATTCAACAAACTATATTAGTTATAAATTTATACCACAAATTAACTACAATGTATAACATACTATAATTGTTATGAAATGAAGTCAAAATGTAAGCAATTTATATCTATATATATTGTATTTATTCATAATACCTGCTTAATCCCCTTTTCCAACTTCATGAGCTTGCTACTAACAGATTCAATGTCCTTTTGAGAATCTGTATCTTTGGTTTCAAATGATGGAGAAGCAACAGTTGGAACATGTGATGGTCGAGCATCATGTTCATCTTTATATTGAATCTTCTCTGGTAGATTAAGCACTCCAAGCTCCTCTCCAGATTCAATCATGTTTGTGAACTGAAAGATGCAAATAAAAGTTAATGAAACTGATAAAAAATGTAGATTCAATGTAGTTATTATAAATGTAGTTGTAGCATAAAACAAAAGTGAAAAAAAATACCTTGAGCCACTCAGGCTTGATCAACTTATCTTCAATTGCACTTAACCATCAGAAGATGAAGTGATTGGTTTTGCATACAGATTGTGGGGAGACCTAATAAATAACAAAAATAAGCTTTTTTGAAAGCCCTTAAAGCATTTGGAGAAAGTAAAGCTTGTATCTGGCTAGGTATGCTAGTATCACATAAACTGTGGAATCTAACCACACCATAATCAATATTTTGTTGTGCAAAGTAAGGACCAGTCTGCAGAAAATATAAAATTAATGAACATTAGTAGTTTGCATAAAAAAGAAGCATTAATCTACATATAACTACATGACAAATACAAAATATAACTATAAGAAGAACAGACTACCCACACCTATAACTACAAAAAAATAACAGAAGAACAATGCCCATGTTAACTTTATCTATAGTATGTAACAGTTACTTCAAGTGTAGCAACTAAATGTAGTTTGAGTGTAGTTAGAATGAAGTTAACTACATTAGCTATACATGCTACAATGAAAAATAGCATATCTACAATTTAACCATCAGACTAAACATCAACTACAAAATAACTACATGTATACACTGTCAAAAAGTCAAAGTTATAATTAAACTACAAAATTGAGACAGAGAATCTACAAAATTAGGAAAACACAACATTTTACCAAAATAAACTTGAACAATCAAATAAGAACAGTTTATAAACTGCCTAGATATGAACTACAATTTAACGATTATACTAAAAATAAACTACAAACTAACTACATTTATAAACTGCGTAGATATAACAGTTTTACTATATCTACAAAATTGCGACAAATAATCTATAAAATTAGGACAATACCACATTTTGCCCAAAAACACTTGAACACTAAATTAACACTTAAACAACTGATTTGTACAACCAAAATCAAACAACAAAACAGTGAGAAAAAATAAATAGTGATTACCTTTATTGAAATTTTTTGGTGAACCAACTTTGGAATTTTTTTGAGGGTTTCTTCTTCTTTTGCTTTGATGAAGAAGGAGATACCTTGCGTTTTTTCACAGATGGGACTTTGGGGGAATCATCTACAAAATCATCATCTAGACTCAAATCTTTACCCTTGCGTTTGAGTTTTTCAACTCCCCCAACATTAACATCGTGCAAATGTTTGCTTCTCATTTCAACACGCATTTGCCTTGGAGATGAAATACCAGTAGTTTCTTCACTTGCATGCAGCGATTGTGGGTTTTTAGGTGTTGATTTTGGTATTAAAACACCCAAATCAAAGGATGGAAGATCAGTTAATATAGCTTTAGCTGTTGATGATTTTTTTTTCGGAGTGTTGGTTTTTTTCATGATTTAGGAGTGTTGGTTTTTTTCATGATTTAGGAGTGTTGGTTTTTAGATGGGAGTGAATGCAAATCGTGGGGATACTAGTGAAGGTAATTAAGTGTAGAAGAAAGAGAAGGTAATTATGGTGAGAGGAGGTTGTACGATAATAGGGGAAAGCAGAAAGAAAATCGTGGGTTGGGGGGTGATTAACAACAGGTAAGTCGTGGGGGGTGGGAGGAGAGAGAGGCGGTAAAACAAAATAAAGTGAAAATATGGTGCTAAAATCACGCCTAATATAAATGAAGATATATTTATACCATTAATTTGAATTATGGTATATAAATGATAATTTGGTATGCTTAAATGTAATTAACATAATCCTTAAACATTGAGGGTAATAAGGTTTGGTATATGGTATAGGTATGTAAAAATTCCTTATCGGTTTTGGGAATGTATGGCTATTAATCAATTTCAGCTTTATTATGCCATCTATCAACTTATATTTGATAGTTAAGTTATCTATTTATGCTAAATCTCAATGTGTTAGGCTTACCTAATCCTAAGAGCTAGGTGTCATCACGATCCTTAAGGTGAGGTTTTGGGGTCTTGACATCATCAGATAAAGCTACGAGAGGTTTCAGAACATAAAAAAAATTACTAGTAATACTTAAAATGACCTATCCAATCATTACAAAAGTTTAGCCTGAAAATTACATTTCTTCTGGATATACTTGACAGTATATATTGAAAGCTAGCTGTTATTTAGGTCTTCGCGCCAAATGAGATAATTTTTCAAAATTCCCACACATAACTTATTTTTTCCTTTTCCTTGTGATATTTCAAGGATCATCCCTCATGTGTTTGCAAACAAAATATAGAAAGTTGAGCTGGCATATTACATGTCTTTTGGGTGCATGACAATTTTTTTAGTTGATTAATGATATTGAAAGCTAGGTTTTATTTGAAGTTCTCATGCCAAACGAGGCAATATTTGATTTTATACATATGACGTATTTTGTCCTTTTCTTTCTTTTTATATTTTAAGGATCTTCTCTCATTTGTTTGACTGTATGTGTCGTTCTCCCTTTATAGCGATGATTGTTTTAGTACACTAATTAAAAAAACACAATAAATTAGATTAAAATCTAGATGAGCCAAGGAGATTAGGTATTTTTAACAATCCAAGTGATACTGAGAAATACTGCTTCTTACAAGCTTATTATCGTTGATGTTGTACTACTAGTACTGTCAAAGGCAGTCAGATTTTACGGATCCAATTCAAAATTTGATTTACTATATTTACCGTATTTGATTTTCTTATTGTTTGACCAAGAGATATTGAAATCTTTATGATTAAATCAATTAATGAATAGGACGAGGTAAATCTTAGTCAAGCATAATAAACTTCATATCAATAAACGAATCAGAAAATGATGAATAAGAAAATAGGAGTGATCAATATTATTGATGTTTTTTTTTTATTTCTTCTCTCACCAATCGATGGAGATAATCAGTTTACGTAATATATCGAAAATTGTTTTGTCTTCTCTTTTCTAAGAAGATTACAGAGGAGAGGAAAAAGAAAAAAAAACCCCATTTTCTAGAAAGGTTCCCTCCCTATATATAGTCATGGAGTCCTTGCTATGTTTTTGGGTCAATGCACCTTCATACCACATCTGTTTTCGTCGTTTCCTGAGTAGTGTTCTTCAACTTAGCTGGTACCGTGAGTTCGTAGTTTGGAGCAAATTATGGCGTCTTTCACTGTCCCGCCGCTTGGGCGGGATCCTAGTTGGCTCGACCACAGCAGTCAGATTTTAACCAATATAGTTAGTCCCTCCGTCTGCCGGGGTCATCTCTTGTCGGGCCTGGCAGACGGATTATGATTTTTACACATCTAAGAGAAATCTGACTATCTACCCGTTGGGTATGATTTTTAGATTCAAGTAATGTAACGACACTCTTGCGATGCCCTTGGACCGTCGCGGCCGTTTTAGAATCGAAGCATCGTTTAACTTGAAATGTTGTTCGTGGTTGCTGCCATTATGACACATGTTCCTAGGGGATTGAACCGCTTTATACCCTATCAGCTTTGATTTACAACTCTTGGGTTTCGTGCTTGGGTAATTTATATCTCTTATAAATAGAAGGAAAGCACCATTTGATTGACACACTTCCTTGCCTTTACTTGAAAGAACTTTATGATCTTATTTTCTCCCGATACTTCAGGGGGAAGTGCCATCAAAGAGGTGGCGAGTGGAGTCTGAAATGGCTCATTCAGCCATGGTACATTCAAAGGGTGATCTCCCCTTGTCAGGGTCCGAGGCTGGAGTTGATGATGTTCCGCCTGTAGAGACAGAGCCAGCCATTGCGTTCGCCCCATCAACGGAGATCTCGGCCACTATGATTGACCAACAACCTAACGCGATGGGGGGGTGGGGGGTGGGAGGGTCATAATCCTGAGGTTGTTGTTACTGCTTCGGATGGACCTTCATCTTCGGTGTCGGGTCATGCTTCCTCCTCGACCGCAAAAAGGGGAAAGGGTGTCATAGCTGACGTCTACGAATGTGAGTCTGATCTCGATCCTGATGATGTCAGGATATTTGAAGAGGGTTTTACTCGTATGGTAGTGCATGCGGGAGGTCCCTATCGTATATTTGAGATCTCGTCAGATATTAATCTCCTTGGGAATACGAAGGACTTGGTACCATAGTTTGATCTTCTGTATTCTGCCGTCGAGAGTAAGACTCTATGGAATGTCCATGACATAGATTTGATGCACGAGGTAGCTGCCATGGGCTTAAGGGTAAGTTTCTATCTCTTTTTGTCCTTTTCGTTCTTTATCGACCTTGGTCTTAACAAATTCTTTCATTTTTCAGACGTATATGGTGGACATTGAGAGCGCTCGTCGAGCCGACACTCGGGCAAAATTTTTTCTGACAATGTTGGAGAAATATCGGCGTTACCGCAACAAGTGTCATGAGTTGCATGAGCGACCGAGGGCGAGAACAGGTAACCCATGCCTTGGCAAGGAGCTAGAGATACGGGACTGGGAGATGGTACAAGCAATTCGTAGGAGCAGCTGCAGGTGAAGGAAGAAGAGCTTGAGTTGGGGAAAGGAGTCGTTGCGGAGTGTGAATATCTTCAGGCAAAGCTGCGGTCGATGTAATCTGAGATGTATCAGAATGCTATCAGGATCGAGGCGATGAGAGCGGAATGGATGGGAAAATTGACCGAGCTGGAGAGAAAGGTTGTCGAATTGGAGAATATCGAGAGTGCCTGATCATCGGCTTTGGCGAGGACGGTGGCTCTAGAGAACACTATCCACGTCCTCCAATCCGAGCAGGAATTAGAGAGGGAAATGACCACGATAAGGGAAGCAAGGCTCGAGGAGCCTATTGGCGAGATCGATCGGGAAACATCAACCTTAAGTGATCGGGTCGCTGCTCTCGAGGCCGAAAAGGAGCACTTGTTTGCTCAAGTTGAGTCTTCCTCCACCATCGTTCCTCATCATTTTTGCGAGACCTGGGTTCATGCTAAAGCCCAACAGGATATATATAAGAATCTGTGGGAGGTGGGCAATGTTTTTGAGGCCACATATAAAGGGGCCCGGGCGAAGGCACGAGAGGCTTGTGTTAACTGTAGATATGATCCTGCGACGAGGGAGACCGACGAGGGTGTTGTGATGAAGGAGGATTCCCTGGAGATGGTGGTGAAGAGGGTGGCGGTGATGACGCAGAGTGAAAGAATTATTGTCTTTGTTTGTTTGTTTTTTTTTAATATTTTTTTTATTGGTTGTTTATTATTTTTTCTTGGATTTTGTTAGTTTTAGCCATATATAATCTACGGCTGTTTGCACAGCAACTTTGTATAAAGAGGAATTTTTCATTGATTTATGCCTCTTGTGGTTCTTTCCCTGTTTTGATTTTCATAACTTTGGTGCAAAAGAGTAGATTTCCGTGTGGTGAGTTTCCAACTCTTAGGGAATTCAATACCACGTGGATTGAGTAGGATTTTTATGACGGCTTTAGCTGTCGGGACGATATTTTAGAACTTGTGTCAAAGTGCTGTCCCATCACAAATCGAATGGTCTCGAACTCTTTTTTTAATAGCGACCTTAGCCATAGAGATGTTACTTTCGAGCTTACATCGAAGTATTATCCCGTCGTGAGTCCCAGTTTTCTTTCCCCCTTTTTTGATAGCCCTTGGCCCAAGAATATTTCAAAATTTCATCAAAATACTAACCCGTAGTTGTTAGATCGAGGTCGAACTCTTCTCTTCGGCGATGGCCCTTGGCCTTAAGGGTGTTATTTCAAACTTTCGTCGAAATATGAACCCGTAGTTGTTCGATCGAGGTCAAACTTCTTTCTGGTGATGATGGGTGTTATTTCGAACTTTTTTCAAAATATTAACTCGTAGTTGTTCGATTGAGGTCGAACTTCTTTTTGGAGATGTCCTTTGGCCTTAAGTGTGTTATTTCGAACTTTCATCGAAATATTAACCCGTAATTGTTTGATCGAGGTCGAACTTCTTTCTGGCGATGGCCCTTGGCCTTAAGGGTGTTACTTTGAACTTTCGTCGAAATGTTAACCCGTCATTGTTCGAGTGAGACTGAACTCTTCTTTTTTGGCTATGGCCTTTAGACGTAAGGGTATTATTTCAAACTTTCGTCAAAATATTAACCCATCGTTGTTCGAGCGAGGTCGAACTCTTCTTTTTTGGCGATGGCCCTTGGCCTTAAGGGTGTTATTTCGAACCTTCGTCGAAATGTTAACCCGTCACTGTTCGAGCAAGGTCGAACTTTTCTTTTTTGGCGATGGCCCTTGGCCTTAAGGGTGTTATTTTGAACTTTTCATCGAAATGTTAACCCGTCGTTGTTCGAACGAGGTCGAACTCTTCCTTTTGGTGATGGCCCTTGGTCTTAAGGGTGTTATTTCGAACTTTCGTCTAAATATTAACCCGTAGTTGTTCAATCGAGGCTGAACTTCTTTCTGACGATGGCCCTTGGTCTTAAGTGTGTTATTTCAAACTTTTGTCAAAATATTAATCCGTAGTTGTTTGATCGAGGTCGAACTTCTTTTTTTGATGTAGGAGACTGTAGAACGTTGCTATCTTGCTGATATTTATTGTATGCATATATTGGAATTTTCCTATTTAATCCCCTCATCGTTCAGCCATGGGAGCTCGTCGATGTTGGGGGCGATGAACTATCCCTTGAATTTGGTGACGTCTCCTTCATCACCTTGGTCAAAGCATCACCGAGAGAACCCAATCGAGACAACTCCTGGGTGAGGAAAGGGAGTACGACTTAGGTGATGTCATTTTACAAAAGGGATGTCTGAGGCAGGCGATATTCAAGTTATTTTGTACTAGTTCTTCCACTCTTTAGATGAAGTGTTTGTTTAATCGCTCGCCCATGCGACGCCTATGTCCCTGTTTAAGAAAACAACATAAAGTGAGGTGAGATGAACACTTCCTTACCTAGATCCGATGAGTCAATGGGCGATGACAACCTTGTGGTGTTATTCATTTTCCTAACTTTTAGGTGGTTGATGAAATGGTGGTTCGTGGACTCGGTGGCCGTATTCAGCCTTCTTTTCTTTCCTTTTCTCTTCTTTGGATGCCTTGTCTCCACGTGGGTTGGGTTTGCGGATCATTTGGTGTGCATATTATTTCGTAAGACGTGCCCATTCCCTTATGGGATTTGCGTACTGGGCGTTATCTTCTCTTGCAAGCTTTGCGTGGATATTGATTGTGACTTTTGCTTCTATGTAGCACTATGCTCTAGATTAGCGCGTGAGATTCACTCATCATTCTTTTCGGTGAATGATTACATTTTTGGGTTTCGATCTGAAGGAGACTAGGAATCTTGACTAAAAAAACCCCACAGACGGCGTCAAATTGTTTGACCAAAAGATATTGAAATCTTTTGCATTAAATCAATTAATAAAGATGAAGAGGTAAATCTTAGTCAAGCATAATAAACCCCAAATCTATAAACAAATCAGATAATGAATAAGATAAAATAGGGGCGATCAATCTTATTGATATTTTTCATTTCTTCTCTCACCAATCGATGTAGATAATCAGTTTACGTAATGTATCGAAAATTGTTTTTTCTTCTCTTTTCTAAGAAGATTATAGAGGAGAGGAAAAAGAAAAAAAGCCCCCTTTTCTAGGAAGGTTCTCTCCCTATATATTGTCATGGAGTCCTTGCTATGTTCTTGGATCAATGCACCTTCATACCACGTCCATTTTTATCGTTCCCCGAGTAGTATTCTTTGACTTAGCGGATACCGTGAGTAGGTGGTTTGGAGCAAATTATGGTGTCTTTCACTGTCCCGCCGCTTGGGCGGGATCTCAGTTGGGTCGACCACAACTGTCAGATTTTGACCAATACACTTACCATATTGGGTTTTCCTTTCTGTAGAAGGAAATTATAAATCTTCCATATCTGGCTAGTCCTTTTTTTGTAGGAAAATGTTTGAACTTCTATAAAGTGAGTATCATTCATTCTCATTCAGTAGCATCCACAATGGAGCCATATGGAGTTTGAGAGTCATGTGTATCCATATGGAGTTTGAGAGTCGTGTTTAGGGCGAGAACTTTAGTGTGTCACTTGTGTTTGCCTCTTCGTGAGTTTGTTCTCTCGATATTTTGTACTCTCTTTTGATTAAAATTCTGCCAAACATGCACTCTTCCGTAAATTGTAGTGCTCTTTGGATTTTTCATAGATGAAAAATCCTATGTTATCGGTAGGATGACTAGCCCTACCGATTCTTTGACTTATGGGGAAGAATTTGATATACAAACGAGGAAGTAGAGAAACTTGAGTTTCATTAACTTTCCCTCCAATTTTGATTGTGTGTGTAATATCTATCCAAATGTCAATAGATCTGCTTAGGCACCTCCGATCCTCTTGTTGCAGTTGTTAATAACCAACTACTATATGCAGTTGAATATCTAACCAACATGGTAAAGAAGTATGAAATAAGAAGTACCAAATTTGCATTGGTCCAAGAATGGTGATAGAAATACCAAATTCTTCCATGCTCATGTTAGAGGAAAAAGGAAGAAGTTGTAGTTATGTAGAATACTTGACAACAATGGCAACTGGATTGATTCACAAGAGGATATCGCTATGGAAGTTGTTGAGTTCTTTCAAGCTCAATTCACTGAGGAGAAGACACCAATAACATTTGACATAATTAGTCATGTACCAAGTATTGTTATGGGAAGAACAAACAATGGAGGAGGTCAAGGCTGCAGTATTTGGTCTAAATATGGACAGTGCAAGTGGTCCAGATGGATTCACAGGGCAGTTTTATCAAACTACACGGAAGATCATTAATATAGTGAGGCCTTTTTGTGGTGTTGAGATTCTAAATTTTATCTCACACATACAAAAATCTTGTATTTCTACCCAAGAAGAAGAATGTCGCAACCTTCTCAGACATGAGGCCAATCAGTTTGAGTAATTTCTCAAATAAGATCATATAAAGGGTGATTCATGAAAGTTTAATTGATCTATTGCCTACTATTATATTTACTAATCAAGCTGGCTTTGTAAAGGGCAGGAGTATAGTGGAAAACATTCTCTTAACACAAGAGATAGTGACTAATATAAGGAAGAGTGGCTGACCATCCAATGTGGTGATCAAATTGGATATAGCCAAAGTCTATGATAGAGTCTCATATTTGGTGAGGTGTTTATTGACATAATCTTTAGCTTAGTATCAAACAATTGGTATTCAGTATTGCTAAATGAACAGGCAAATGGCTTCTTTAAATCATCAAGGGGTGTAAAGCAAAGGGATCCTTTGTCTCCCACATTGTTCATACTAGATGCAGAAGTTCTTGGTAGTGCTTCAGCTAAGAATGCCAAATTGCTCAGGAGTTACAGCTAACTGGCCATAGTTGCATGATAAATTACTGCACCATATCCCTAAACTAAAGTATACTAGAGTAATGTGGCACTTACCACTTATGGGGTGGTTCAAGTGCAATATGGATGGGGCATGTACACGAGACAATGGTGGAGCTTCGTAAGCTTTTTGTATAAGGGGTGGTATGAGTGATCTCATATATGCCAAGGCAGGTTCAATTGAGGATGCAACTAATAATATAGCTGAAGCATAGGCTATTTTGGAGGCTTTAAGGTATATGTTCCAACTACAATTTCCTCCATGTTTAACAGAAATCGATTATTTGTTAATGAAGAAAGTGTTGGAGGAGGTTTGGGAGCCACCTTGGAGAATAGTGCATCAGGTGGAGAAAATCAAGGTTTTAAGAATAGGGGAGTGTTTCAAGTAGCACATGTGTTGGGAGAAGGCAGTAAGTTAGCTGATTATTTGGCAAATTTAACTCTAGAGAAGCATGCCACTGTACAGGTGAAGTCGTTTATGGAACTAGAAACTCAAGGTAGGAGAATATTGAATAGTAACAAGCTACAACTTCCATACATTAGGATTAGAATAACTAAGCAACATTCTCGATGATGAAGACATATAATGATTTGAAGAAGATATGGTGGAAATTGGTGATAATGTGGAAAACGATAAGGGATACGCGAGGATATGGAAAGGTCTTTGGAGAAGGGGAAAATAGTATCCTTCCTACTCAAATCCTTATAGAGGAGAGTAGAAAGACATTTGTTGCTAAAATAGTGTTTTGTTTTGCAGGTACATTGTCGAGGACTGTAATCTATGTGTTGGCAAATTCTATAAGGATGGTATTAATGTCTTTGATACTTACGTTATTAATATCTGCTCAAAACCAGAAAATCAGAAGATGTTAGTTTAAGAAAACAAAAATAAAAAGTTTCGAGCCCACAAGTTTCTTGTGTATCCTTAAGGAATTAATCCCATTACAGTTGCCCAAGGTTTCAGAGTAATTCCTCCCAAGATAGAACGGTATAACTATTCTGTGATGGAGGCACTTCAAATCACAAAACTTCGGCGAACTCAAATGGCTGATCAAATCACACAAAATGCTTGTGTTTTTGCTTTGAAAGATAATGCAGAATATAGAAGATAGAGGGGAGAGATTTTCATATTCAATGGTGAAAACTGAGGCTAAGCCTCTCTATTTATAGCCAACGAAGTTGAGTCCAAACAGGTGCAAAGGTGCTTGTTCGTTTGAAGAGGATTCTATTCGACAAAAAGTTTAAATTTCTGTTAAACGAAATATTTGGTCATGAATTCGACTGTTGGAAAATAATGTCGCGAAATTCCAAATTAATATTTTTTGCGCAAAAGGAATTATTAAATGACGGAAAAGTAAAATAAATTTGGTCCAAAAGATTATCAATCATATCAATTGACCAAATCCAAAGCCAAAGCTAAAGCCAAAATCGAGCCGAGCGAGCGACAACGATGAAGACGCGAGGCCTTCTCTCTTATCAACTCTTTAAGAACTAGAAGAATTGCTTCTATGTATAAGCACAAGAATTTTCCTCTTCCTATCCAAAGATTGACAAAGTTCCTTTGCAAAATGAACTAATTCAAAATTTTATTTCCCTCCATTTATTTTTTCATCATTTTTAATTCACATCTCATTTGTTTTAATTGATAAAACCACAAATTCCCACATGAATGGGGAATTCCTAACCGGAAAATCATGCATGAAAAAACTGTGTGATTCGCAAGTAAGGATTAATCACATATGGATAAGTAAAGTTCCCTTTGAACTTTTCGTAGTGAACATATGTCGGATATACTCGATCAATCGGTAGATTTGATATAATTTGAATCTTCGATCTTTGGTGTATACCCAAACAGCCATACGTCACACAATTAATCCTTAACCATCTTTGGTTCTCATTGTTGTGTTCGTTTCAGCCATAAACATCACCTAGTTTCATAAGTGCATAGAGAATTGGCATTACAAAATTCTTCTTGAAGTGACTTACACTTTACAATTACATAGGTGATTCCTAAACGTGTTATCCCGTAGATACACTATTTGATATACCTCGTATCAAGCTTAGAAACCATTAAAAAGCCTTAATGATTTATCCTTATTACTAAACATTGTCTTCATCACGAGAATGGACCAAATCTTTATTTGACAATTTTGAACCATCACTAATGACTTTGTTTGATCTCCTTAAACCTAAATCTTAGGATCTCCCGTCTTTTAGGTAGAGTTACCGCCATAGTGACTTGTTTTCGACTATAGTCCCATTCCCTTTGATGAATTCTCAACCGCCTCTCTAGTTAGGCCTTTTGTAAGCAGATCCGATTCATTACCTTTTGACTTACATAGTTAATTGTAATAATTCCACTAGAGAGTAGTTGTCTAAAAATATTATTCCTTCGTCGTATGTGATGGGATTTACCATTTTCATAACGCTCCCATCCCTTCCTATTGTCGCTTGACCGTCGTAATGTATGCATATAAGTGTCAGGGGTTTGGGACAAAATGAAATATCTTCCAAAAAATTCTAGAGCCATTTAGCTTCTTCATCAGTCTTATCTAAATCTATAAACTTAGACTCCATTGTAGAGCAGGCGATACATGTCTGTTTGGACTACTTCCAAGACACTGATCCTCCACCAATGGTAAACACGTATCCACTTGTGGATTTTGATACTGTTGATCTGGTGATCCAATTTGCGTCACTATATCCCTTAATAACTGCAGGATAATTATTGTAATGCAAAACATAGTCCTGAATATATTTTAAATATCCCAAAACTCATTTCAATGTTATCCAATGAGCTTGGTCGGGATTGCTTGTGTATCGACTAAGCTTACTTATCAAACAAGATATATCATATCGTGTACAATTTATAATGTACATCAAACTTTCCAACACTCGAGCATATTCCAATTGAGACTTGCTTTGACCTTTGTTCTTTACAAAGGTATGATTTAAATCAATTGGCGTTCTTGCAACTTTTTTTTTTATTAAACAGACTTTCCATTTCATCAAAAAAATTTATCTTTACAAAACTAGGTTGATGCTGACCACCAGCCTTCTAATTACAATTACACATTAAACTATACTAATTACACTTTCAAGCAGATTACAAGTAGTCTACAAATACTTATTTAATCCTTGCAATGCTGGCTGGCATTTGCTTTTTTATCTTGCTTGTACGTGCATATGTAGTGCAATTTCTTTACAAATCCCATCTGCCTCATATCTACTTTTGTTGAACTTGATGGAATTCCTTTCTCACCAGATACAGTATACTACCATGGCAAAAGCTGAAGTAGTAATAGCTGCCATTCCAGTTTTCCTCTTAGCTATGTTGCTTATCTAATCTATCTCAATCTGCCAGCTGCCTATTCTTCTTATATGTCCCATCCATTTGAGTATTCTATCCCATATTGTGATGGTAAATGAGCATTCAAAAATAGATGACTAAATGTTTCCATGAACGTAGGACAAAAAGCACAGTTCAACGGTACTTGGATCCCAAACTTCTGCAATCTATCCATAGTGGATAACCTTTAATGAACTGCTAGCCATAAGTGAAACTTGAACCTTGGATGGATCTGTGGTTGCATATGTATGCTTTTCCAGCCAACCTTTGGGAATTGGGGTAGCAACTGAATATATGCTCTTTGAAGTTGAAACCTGCCCTACTTCTCCATATATGATAATGTTGTATTAAGGCTGGTTTGTATTGTACTCATCTGCATCAAATCTTGCTTTGCATCTATAATATTCCTGACCACCCAAGTTGTTGTCTTAGGTGTGTCCATTGTGATAATTTTCCTCTATTTTATGTAGTAGCAATGAGCCCATTTGATCCATAATGCATATTTTTTCTTTGTCAGTGCCCATAGTTATTTCAGGGTTGCTTCTTTATTCCATAGCCCCATGTTGATAATGTTTAATCTCCCCAGCTGCTTTTGGTTGACATACTTTGTCCCGAGCTATCAATGCTTTTCTATATGTAGTACTTGAGCCAGTCAAAAGGAATGTTCTGCAAATTGTTTCAATCATCTTCATAATTTTCTCGAGCAGTATGAATATTTTAGCCCAATAAGTGTGCATACCAAAGATCACATACTTAATGAGTTGCACTCTTCCTGAATATGATAACATCCTTGCTGATCAGCAACTAACTCTTTCAGTGATCTTCTCCACCAATGGTAAACATTGTTGAATGTTTAACTTCTTGGCAGACAAGGGAACTCCAATGTACTTAAAAGGAATTGATCCTTATGTATACCCTGTTAGGCTTAGCAATGAAGCTTTGATATCCTGGTGTACTCCAACAATGTATATGGAACTTTTATCTGCATTTGCCTGAAGGCCAGATGCAGCAGAAAATCTTTAAAAGGTTTCCTGCATTTTGGTTACTGAATTAATGTCTGCCCTGCAAAACATAAGTAAGTCGTCAGCAAAACAAATATGAGTTCCTCCCAACTTTTTGCATCTTGGATGATATTTGAATTCCCTCGTGGCTGGTAGTTGATTCATCTCTCCTTATAGGTACTCCATTGCAATGACAAATAGGTAGGGAGACATGGGATCTTCTAGTCTAGTTCTTAGCCTGGAATGGTTTGTTAAAGCCTCCATTGAGCACAAATGAGTATGAAACTATAGTAACACATTCCATTACCCAATGTATAAATTTATGAGGGAACCCAAGGTCAGTTAGTATGCATCTAAGGAAATGCCAATCTAATAAATGATAGGCTTTTTTAATGTCCACTTTCAGAACACATCTGGGTGATAAACCTTTCCTATTATAGCCTTTGAATAGCTCATGGCTAAATGGGATATTATCAATGATGCTCCTTCCTTCAATGAATGCAGACTGTGATTTCCCAATGATCACTTCTATCACCTTATTTATTCTTCTTGTTAGTATCTTAGCAACAACCTTGTACAATATGGTGCAGCATGCTATAGGCCTGTAATCTTTCACATTAGATGGAGCTGGGACCTTAGGAATCAATGTAATAATAGTACAATTCCATGCTGGCATCATTCTCCCTGTACCAAAGAAGTATGTCACTGCCTCATATATATCCTGTGTCATAGTCTCCCATTTCTTAGTGAAAGAATCTATAGGAAAACCATCCACTCCGGGGGCTTTATCCTTTGGCGTATCTCTAATAGCTTCATCAATCTCCTCATGAGTTATATCCATGATCAGTTCCTGTTGGTGCTGTAATATGAGCAGTTACCTGCTTTTATGATACTAGCATTAGGGCATGGCATCAGTCCATTAGCATTTCCCATTAATTGTGTAAAGAAGGTAGTGAACTCTTTTTCCACAGCCTTTGGATAAGTTATATTCATTCCTATTTCATTATATACTAAAGTAATAGTATTCTTGCTGGCCCTTATTTTCATCTATGCATAAAAGTATTTAGAATTGGAGTCTCTATAATCAATCCATGTTGCTCTTGATTTTGCCTTAAGACTCTTTATTCTATTGTACTCCATTTCTTCAATTCACTCATATTTTGTTTCTCTTGCTCAATCAACAGTTTATGAAAGGGATCAATTACAAAAGATGCTTGAACACATTACAAACTCTCCCTTACTTGAATCAATCTCTGTTCATAGCTTTCCATGGACTTGTTCAGACTCTTAGCCTTATCTTTTAGTCTTGTAGCTTTAGCCATATAAGTGACATATGATCCTTCCCTTCCTGCTGTTGAAATACTCTATTCACCATAGGAGTGAATTCTTGGTGGTCCCTTGTTACCATGTATAACTTGAATGACTTGGGGTAGATAGTTTTTCCCTTCCATAAGTGAACTACAATTGGTGAGTGATCGGATACTCCAAGTTCCAAAAAATCTGCTTCTAGATGTCCATATGTCTGAGTCCAACTGAAGTTTCCAAAAGCCCAATCATTTTTACAGTATACTCTACTACTGGCCTACTATTTGTTACACATGGTGAAGAAGCATCCCTTTGTTCTTAGTGGAGTCAGTTGCATGTTGTCAATACACTGCTTAAAATCCTGCACCTTACTAGTTGTAACTGGTTGTCCTCTTTTGTCATCAGTGGTTAACACATTGTTGAAATCCCCACTGATAAACCATGGTATTTGGATCTAACTACCTAGTAGCTGCAATTCATGCCATAGACTTGCCCTTTCCTGCACTTTATTCCTAGCATAGAATGCAATCAACATAATCTAAAAATTTGTTGCTTGATCTTCCACTGAGCAATGGATTAATTGTTCATGTATTTGGAGTATCTTAACTATCAGATGTGTTTTCCATAATAGCCAAATCCTTCCATTTATAGCTTTGGTATAGTTGCAACAATAACCCCAATCTCTAGCTACCATGTTCAATATATTTTTTGCCTTTCTTTCATTTACTCTAGTTTTTAGACACCCAAGATATCTATTTTATTATTTTGTAGAGAGAGTCTTGACTCCTTCTGTTTATAGGGCTTGTTCAACCCTCTAATATTCCAAGTGAACACAATCATAGGGGTTTGATGGTAAGATCAATCCCAGTCTCATTTACTTTTGAAGTGCTTGGCACACACTCTTCAAAATCTTGAATCTATTTGCATTGATATCCTCTTCATTTTGGAGACTATTGTACTACTGCAACCCTGTGGCTATGCTGAACTCCGCATTCTTCATTTCTTTTGGCCACTTATATAGGATCATCTTCAGCTACTGCTTTTTGTTTACCTTTTTTTGCTTCTACTTGCTGATCTACGTTTTTATTCCCATCTACTTCACCATCTTGCTCTAGCTGTTATTTTGGCTTCCACTCCTGTATTGTCTTCTTCTTTCTTGCTCTGTTCCTTCTTTCTGGAGCTTTGAATTTAGCCTCTTCATTGTCCTGCTGCTTGTTCCTCTAACATTCAAAATTATCATGGCCAAAGTGAATACATTCTTGGCTTCCATTCATACAGAATCTGTAGATGAATAGTTCATGATAAAGTATCAATCTCTATGTTCTCCAGCATTGGCTTAGTGATATCAACCTTAATTAAGGCCTTTGCATATGAGATTTTGTTAAGATTAGTTGTGTATCTGTCAGTATATATAAGGGTTCCAATAGCACTATCCACTTTGCTAAGTGCAGCTGCAGTCCAATATCCAACAGGTAAGCTTGGGAAATGTACCCACAAAGGAATAGTTGTAATGCATTTTGCGTCAAAATGGAATTCTCTTTCCCAATTTTGCAATATGAATGGCTTGTTGTGATACGAGTATGGTCCCGCTTGCTTTACTAGATCCCTATCTTCAATTATTGAGAATATAAACACATAGCATCCATCACTGTGATACAAAATTCGAGGTGTCGACACAAAATCCCAAAATGAAGTAATATAAGCCTCCATAGATTTCTCGTATGGAGTATAACCTAGAATATAATCAATTAAGGCAGTTGCCCAATGGTCATTCAATTTTTGGACATCTTCCTCTACAATTTGTACAACAATCTTACCATCTCGATGACTTGGTGGCACGTAGTCCAGTCTCATGCCCATCTGAGAATTGCAATTTTGCTGTATGAGCTCCTTTGCATGTTGATTTAGTTCATTTCCTCTGTTAGCTTTTGGTGCATGTTGATCTAGGTTTGGGGAAGGTTGCATCGAAGATCCTGCCTTTGAGAACTGCAATCTTCATGGAATTGTTGGAATTTGGTCATTACCTTTTTGGTTTTCCTTCTCCTCAGCTAGATCTGTACTGTTCCATTGCTTTTCACTGTTACATTCCTTCTCAGCATTTGTTTCCATTTCCTCTCTAATTGGGTGGTATCGAGTAGGAAGAAAACCTCTTGTCTTTGTTGTAGTGGGCCAATTGTAGTGTAGGAACATATTGGTGCAATGTGACCCAGTCTAGCACAGACTTTGCATAAAAACTTCTCTCCTTCATACACAAGTTGTTGTATGTGAGAGCCAATTTATATTCCTGTTTGGACTGGTTGGTCTAATGTCACTTGCACACATAATCTTGTGTACCTTACTCTGAGTGTTGAGCTTGTACAAACATCTATGCGTAGTAGCCGGCCATTTGAGTTTCCAATCCTATCAAGTACTATTCCATCGTAGAATTTTGTGGCTAATTGTGGAAGACGAACCCAACGACTGAGTGGAATTCCTTAGCTTTGCTTGCTACAAAATTTGGCTCCCACCTTCGAACAGAGAGGTAGTGCCCATTGATAAACCAAGAGCCATGTTGTAGAACTTTGACCATTTTTTCTTCTTTCATAAACTTGACTACATAAAAATCTGATCCAACATCGATTAATAAAAAGGGTTCATCTGGTTTTCAAAGGTCTTGGATCTTTTTTTTTGAGATACTAGTGGACAACTCGTTTGCCCAGGAGTTTGATTATAAGAGAGAATTTCCAGGGTGTATACATTCTTCCTCTATCTTTTGCTGTCAGAAAGATATGTTTTAATTTGGAGGAGATAGATTTGTAGGAGGAATCATCCGTCACTGGCTTAGAATAATCAAACATGTTGATGTTTGTATTAATTGGGGTGTCTGTTAGATTTTTATGGGAGAGTAATTTCTCCTTAAAAGATGAGGTACTTGGATTAATGGGGGTAGAGTGATTACTGGACATTAAATGATCATTTACTATGTCGGGTGATTTTGGTAGGATGGAGGTCTGTGATAAATTTTCAGTATTTGTGAAATTCATTGGTGGGATATGTTGGTAGTATCCAAGGGGATGATGGTGAGTAGAGAGACGGGAGAGGATTTTCTCTCACTAAACTTGTCCTTTTAAACCCCCCCACTAGTATGATACTAGAATAACAAGCTAGGACATTCTATAGGTTGGTACATATTTTCGCTAATTCGTATTTTGTTCATATTATAAGACATTATTTTTACTTATGTTTTATTAATAAATTTATATATATATATAGAGAGAGAGAGATATTAAAATGAGAATAAGTGAAATAAAAAAAAATATTATAAAAAATAGTACTTAATATATTTTAAAAAGAAAAATAAAAAATTAGAAAAGTTACATTACCTTGTAATTACAAGGTATAATTAGCATCAATTCTTACCCCGTGATAATTGAAGAGTGTAATTACAGTCTCTTAATTACACCAATTTTATATTGAGTGAATCCTGATGAAACTGTGTAATTACGCCTAATTCTATGCTTTCCAAACGCTCTTAAGTCTTAGGAATCGTTTGGTAGGAGGTATTAAAAAAAATAATGCAAGCATTAGCTCCATGCATGAGTAATACCTTGTTTGCTATTTTTTTTAACCTGTGTATACATCATATTTGGTATTATCCTTTGTATAAGTAATGCATAGAAAATCATGGCATTAGTAATACCAAGGTCATTAATGCATGTGTTAGTATGGTTAAAGATAAAATTGTCCTCAAAGTCCCTTAAAACTAGAGAATATGGAGGATATTTTTGTAAACAACTACATTATAATTTTAATACATCACGCCAAATAATAAATAAGAAATAATATATACATAACTAATACTTGCATTACTAATACACGTTACTGCATTATTCTTAACGACTAAATAACAATTGGCAATTGCCAAAAATATGCAATTGGCAATTGCTCCAAGGTTTAACATATTCGGAATAGGAAATCCCAAGTCGTAAATCACACTTACCTTTTCTCTTTCCCTCTCGAGTCAATAATGCTCAGAACTCCACTTCACACTTCTCCGATTCTCCTTCTTCTTTCCCTTCCACTCTCCTTTATATTGCACAAATAGAATAATCGAACTCCCTTTAATTACACACCCGTATTGTCCTATGAAATGGGAAGTAGCAGCGGAAGCGATGTGGAAGCAGGATTCGCCAAGTTACAAGGCGAAGATTTCGAGTATTACATGCAGACATACTCCATTATCCTCGGCCGTAACTCCAAGAAGTCAACGGTCGATGTTGACTTATCTTCCCTCGGCGGCGGAATGAACATCTCCCGCCACCACGCACGCATCTTCTACGACTTCCAACGGCGTCGTTTTGCCCTCGAAGTTTTAGGCAAAAACGGCTGTTTCGTTGAAGGTGTGCTTCATCTTCCAGGTAACCCTCCGGTAAAACTCGATTCCCAGGATTTACTTCAGATCGGAGATAAGGAGTTTTATTTTCTTCTTCCAATTCGGAGTATCTTAGGTGGGCCGATTGGGCCTAGTAGACATCATGTCAGTGTGAATTATCCAGTTGGGGGCTCTCCTATTGTGGGTCCCCATCATCCTCATCAGCAGCAACATGTGCCTTTGCCGCCGGCTGTGGGTTATGGTGGTGGGGTAGGGAAAAAGGGTTTGTTAAGAGGGAGGGAGTATTATGAGGAGTATGATGATGATGACGGCGGAGAAGATGGTTCTGGAGCTAAGAAGATGAGGAGAGGGGATGGCATTGAGGGTGGTGGTGGTTATGGGTATGGCTCTGGTGGGAAGGCTACTATTTCTGGGCATTTAGGTAAGTAGTTTGATCAGTTTCATGGTGTTTATTTTCAATAAAAATACGTTCTTGATTGTTAATTTATCGACTTAGACGATATATATGAATGCTTTATTTGTTAACTATGATTGAGAATTGCCATTTGTGTTGCTTGTGAAGGATTAGCATGTTAAAGACTCATCTTTATTGGATGTTAGTAGCTAGTAACTCATCTTTATTGGCTCTATAAGTGGCTATTTGAGAATTTCTGCTGTTAGGTGAACTGTGTTTCCCTAGAAGAGATTTTGTGTATAGGAGGTGTTTTTGTTTGTTGAATTACTATAGTCTTATTGATTAGATGCAGAAGCAATTTTCTTTCAGTCTATATGGTGATGGTTAGTTCTATGGATTTAGTTACTGCAGATGGAATTTTAATGTATGTAAATATACTCAATTTTTAGAGTAGACCCTTGGTAATAGTACCGGAGTGGAGCAAAGAGCTGTAGAGATTAGGTTTTAGACTTTTTTTGTGCTTACAGATGAAACAGACAGACTTATAAGTTTGCTGGTGTTATTAATGACTTTGTTCATGAAATTTGGTCTTTAGTGTTGAGAGTATGCTAGTGGAATTATGTGATCATGATAGGGAAAGCAACTTGATAGGATTGGTATAGCGCGTATGAAAATCCATTATATCCTACGCTATTCAGGCTTTTTCAGGAATCAAAGTTCCATCAATGATCATATACCGTAACCGCCCTGCTAAGTGGTTTTGATTTAGTGTTATTTCTTATTTTCTTTCTTTGATATGTTAGACTCCAACCCCCCGAACCCTCCCATCCAGTGATAACCCTTTGTCCAAAAGTCAACAGTAGCAATTGCTCCACTCTGCCCCCTTGTCAACTTGAACACGCAACTTCTTGGTTGGGTCATCTTCACTTGTCTGATTTAGTGTTTTATTGGGGTGAAAGTTACCAAATATATTCCCTATCATGAGTGAAATCTTAGTTTCTCAGCTTATGAACTTAATTCTGTCTCTATTGGCTTTGATTGCATCCAATGGAGTGGCCTAACGGTCAATAAAGCGGGTGCATACATTGGAGATCAAGGCTCAAATCTCAACAAAGGCAAAAAACACTATGTGATTTCTTCCCAGTTCCCACCCACCTAAGCCTTGGCGGAGAGAGTTGCTTGGTACATGTGTTGGTGAGAGGTAGCAAGTATAGTCGAGGTGTGTGCAAGTTAGCCCGTACACCACCACAGGGGGAATTTTTTTTATTGGTTTTCAAAAGCTCTCCTTTTTTGCATATGGGTTTTGCATCATAACATATATCAAATCCAGGTTTGAGGTTTCTTGTTTCCTGTTGACCTGATATTTGAACTTGGAAACTCAGAATCCTCAACCATCTTAAATATTATATACTTAATAGAAGATTGCAGCAAGGTTGGCTCAGAACTTGTATATTTGAAAAGCAAGGGCATCTTATTAGAACTCCCATCTGATTTACCAAAACTAAATGAACCTCCCGTTCAGTTTAGAAAAATAAAATACTTGGAACGTTCTGCCAAAGTATGTCACCATGTAGACCTCCCTGATGTCAACCTCTGTCACTGAGTTTTTTTGTATCAACCTCTATTTTCGATTTAACTCTCATAATACTATTTCTTTAAAGGTTGTCTTTAGCATCCAGATGAGTAGACGTCATGCCACCCCTTTCATCTATATCTGTGCCCACTTACGACCCTCTCCCTCGCCCCTAGTCCTGTCAGCTCCTCCTCACATCCCATCCTTTGCTATGAGGCATTAAACTTCTAAGGACACTTGACATGCACTCACTATCATTATAGCTAATATGTATGGATAAATATACTACCATAACAAAAAGAACATTGAATAGTTGAAACATTTAATGCTATATGAGGATGCAATATAGGATGAGCACTTGAAAAGTTTGAATGAATAAGAGGAAGCAATCTATTTCCTTGAATTACACGATCTGATATAGTATTTATATAACTCTTTTCTTTATTGTTCGAGAAAGCTCATTCAGGATGCACTGTTCCTTCTATCATTCTTTGGAGAGGAGTCGGTTGTCATGATAATGCAAAGCTAACCCTAGAAATCGAATATTACTCAGCTGTCTTTACTCAGATATTTCTTATCAAAGCAGGAGATTTGCTTCAGGCGATGTCAAACCAAAAGCTATTTCCATTCTATTTTATACAGTTGTATTCTGCTAGATTTTCATGCTTCTATGATTTTCTTAGTAGATAAATGTAGATGTAAAGCTTATACCCATTAAATGGAACTTAGTATCTGAATATGGAACTTGTTTGGCCGAAAACTTCTTGCAGATAAGAAGATTGAGGGAAGATCACGTGTTGACCGAGATGCTGACAATCAACAGCTCATGCAGTTAGAAGAAAAGGATGTTGTATCATCTGTGGCAAATGTGCTTTCGGACCTCTGTGGTCCGGGAGAATGGATGCCAATGGAGAAGCTTCATACTGAGGTAACTTCAATATTATACATCTTTTGTCACAGAAATGCCAATATGTTATTAAGTGAAGACTATATTGTTTGTTTGCACTTTGATTCTGTCAAGAGGTGGAACTCTTCCGCCTCTAATGGATGTAATGACATCATATTCGATAGGGTTGCGAATTTAAAGGTCGGATTCTTCATCACATAAATTTAGGATTCGAGAGTATGGATCCGAGTGCGGATAAGGGTGCGGGGCAACGGCCAACAAATGCATATTACGTCATATAAGGTATATATCTCGATTAATTAAAGCTATTGAACTAAAACTAATAAACTTTAATTCGATATAAACACCTAATATTTTATTCATAAGATATCTTGTGTAATAGCAAAGCACTCTCACTCTATATAACTATATATATGTATGGCATAAACCCAAATATCAAACTGCATACCAAATCAATCATATACTTCCGCCTCTAATGGATGTAATGACATCATATTCGATAGGGTTGCGAATTTATAGGTCGGATTCTTCATCACATAAATTTAGGATTCAAGAGTATGGATCCGAGTGCGGATAAGGGTGCGGGGCAACGGCCAACAAATGCATATTACGTCATATAAGGTATATATCTCGATTAATTAAAGCTATTGAACTAAAACTAATAAACTTTAATTCGATATAAACACCTAATATTTTATGCATAAGATATCTTGTGTAATAGCAAAGCACTCTCATACTCTATATAACTATATATATGTATGGCATAAACCCAAATATCAAACTGCATACCAAATCAATCATATACTTCACGGTCATAGATGAAGTCAAAGCACCCAAGGTAAGTTGACCAGCTCCGGTGTGCATCCCACACCCACACCCATGTTGTGTCGACATTGGTGCGACAGGGAATTTGAACTCTCCGTGCAATCATAGGCTTTTCCAGGCCGACAGCAACTCTTATGTAGTGGGGCATGGTCCATTAGACCCTACCCACCACAGACACAAGGGACTGGCAAGCCGATGCAGTTCTGATACATTTTCGACACAAGGTACAGCAGTTAATGAGGGTGTCTTTGCGACCTGACCCCCATAAGAGGGGCATCCAGGACAGCTTCCTATGAAACACAGTCTATTTAGCATATAGCAGGCTTCCAAGACAGCTTCCTATGGAAAATTTGTCTACTTAGAATATATCTCTTAGATGATGTTCCATGGAAATTCTGTCACCTCGGTATACTTAACCAGCTGGTTATTGTACAGCATGGCCAAAAACATGTCAGCAGTCTATAACCAGCTTAACACATCATTTCCCCTAAGATTAAGGTTGAAAGGATTCTTAGGAATGAGAGAGAGTCAGGTACCACCTCCTCAACCTGCAAGCCCTTTCTACAAATAGGGTTGAAAATGATGTTTTCCCACTCACAAGTCACTACTTTCCATCAAAATTATATTAGCAGGAAACTCAATCTCAAAGGCCATTATCACGGTCAAAAGTAGATTCTGTTTCCCGTGAATCCCTTCCCTTTCCAAAGCAGCAATATTTGCAAAAATGTTGAAACCTTTTCTGATTCCCCTGTACATGGTACAATCATCAAGACCATTCTCCTGAACCGACCACCATTGATAGAACTCCACACCAAGTCTTCATATATTGGCCTTACTCCATATTTCCTACTTGATTATTAAGCCGTTAAAGCCATTTACCTAATTGGGCTTTGATTAAACACATATGAAGATCTTATACCTAGTCAAGAGTCTCTGACGATTAATAATGTTATGGTTACTTTGTGTGTTAGGCATGCAGTGGTGAACTTCTGTTACAGCTTTTTATTTGGAAAGAAAAGAGCAGATTTATAGTTGTATGCCTTCTTCCCTCATTCCTTATAACCTTGTCGAGGTTTTGCTTAATTATGGGTGAAGTTGCTGTTCCACTTTGTTGACAATTTGATTGCATTTTGTCTTCTTCTCGAAACAGATCCCATAGAGTATTATATTTTGTCTTTCCATCATGCATCAAATATCATTTCCTGCTTCATGTTCATGGTAGTTGTGGGATATTTTTGCTCCTGCTCAGCTTTTTGTCAGCGTAGATTTTTTAAGTTGTTAGGGATGGATTTTTGGCTGATGAAAAGCTTATGCTTTTGCAGTTGGTGGAACACTATGGCAATACCTGGCATCATAGTCGTGTGAGGAGATACTTAACATCTGAGGATTATCCTAGCCCTGAAGCCAAATCAAAGCCATGGTATGGATTGTTGATGCTTTTAAGAAAATACCCGGAGCATTTTGTCATCAATACGCGGTCCAAGGGACGGGTGACTTTGGAGTTTGTTTCTCTTGTCTCACTGCTTTCATGAGAGCTTATAAGAATCTTAATCATTTAGTTGTAATTTAGCTTTAAGTAGGGTGTGAAGTATGTCTTGAAACATCGCTGTGAATTTCGATACTGGAGATCAAATTTGTTGATGACGTGCACTTGTGGTTACTGCTGTTTTTAGGTCTCAATTTACTGATGCAACTCATTTCTTGTATCTTTTGACATGAAAAATGATCATTGCATTACACAATGAAATGAGTTTCAAATTTCCTCAATTATTCTTGCCCTCTAACCCCTCTCCGTAGAACCTCAATTCAAAACACATCAATTACCCAGTATCATTAGTACGAAATAAGTTTGGTTGGCATTGTGGTATGAGACACATGAAAGAAGCGCGGATGATTAATTCATGATCATCAACATAATCCAACAGCGAGTATGATTTTTTACAATTACAATAAAATGGCTCCTTGCTCAAAAACTTAAGCATTGTACTCAAAACGTTCATTTACTAAGGGTAGTCGAGTTTGATAACTCAAAAGTAAACAAAATGTCGATTGTATTACAAAGAAATTAGAGTAAATATCCTAAAATCCGCCTAAATTATCATATTTTTATCGGTTCCCTACCTAGACTATCGCTTGTCCCCAAAATCCCCTGAACTATATCCTCCTTCATATTAAAACCCCTCTATTTATGTGGCATATTGTGTCATAACTCGTGAAAGAGCGCGTCAAGGCTAGAAAAATCCATCAGACAGTGTCTAAGTCTAACCGCTAATTAGCCCTTATTTTTTAAAAATATTTTGTATTTTTTAATATATTTTTTTTCTCATTTTCTTTATGTTTCACCTTCCTTCCTCATTTTCCTCCTTTCTTCTTCATCCTTTCACCTTTCTTCTCCATTTTTTTACCTTACTAGAAATGGTTCCATCAGAAATTCTGACTCTCTTGTTATTGGATTTCTCTTCAAGCTTTTGAAAAAATATTTGTAGAAGAACAAAATATATGAGAGCAATGGAGTTTTCATAATGCAAGGGAGATAACCCCACATAAAAATCCTATTATAAATTTAAAAAGTACACTCGCCTATTTCCTTCGTGTAACTCTTTCTTCTGTCCTTAGGTGGAAAGGAGTGGATGAAGACAAGTTGGTGACAGTAATTTGTTTTGGTAGAATGTGGAAGACTTGAAACTGACATGGAATAACAACGATAAGAAAGACCGAATGACAAAAATTAGTGGCCCGATTTTATGCTAAACAACCCAAATTGAATACTTTGCAGAAGAAGACAATCACTGTCTTAGTAGAAATAACCCAATAACCCAACTCAAGGGTTATTGAGGAAAAATGAAGGTCACAATGAAGCTTAATTGAGAAAATTGCCAGTGAAAGAAAGAGAAGCCTTTATCGGATGATAAGGGAGAGAATATGATTTTACTGAATATTGTTTTGCCTTAAACCTCTTATATATCTTAATCGAGTAAATAATATTTACCCATTTAATAAATTGGGATTAATATTTAAAATACGTAGTTATGTTGTTTTTTTATTAGGCTAATTAATATCCATGTGGAATTTACGAGAGTGTATCACACACACCATAAAAAATGCAACCGGGGGGGGGGGGGGGGGGGGG
>MU774049.1:65167-77761 GCA_026770625.1 Nicotiana glauca
AGGAGGGTATAGTTCGGGAGGACATGTAGGAAACTTGCAAAAAGGTGATAGTTTAGGCGGGTTTTAAGGTATTTACTCTAGAAATTATGGTATAAGAGAAGAATTATTGCCATATCCATAGCATTAGTAAATATGCAGGGCACACGAATTCGAAGTTTCACCCCTTTACCACAGTGAGATTCAAGAGGCACATGAAGGGCATGGAAGCGGAAGCAAGCCTTTTCCTTCTCAACTTTTGGTGGCGCCTCTTGCAAAGAGATACTTAAATATCAGGACTCCTCCTTGTTCAGATTGTGGACACTTCTGTATAGCTGCTATTCACGAGCACGTTTTGCTGCAAGAGCTTCCTTATCAAGCACTTTGATTGGCGACCCCTAAGGCAATTTTAACCAATCATCGTTCCTATTGACAATAGAGTCATAGAAGCTTCTCAAGGCTGGTTTTATTTTGATGGTTGTTTGACTCAAAAGTTGTTAAACCCTTTTTAAGCAAATCAATCAAAGAGATGAAGGGGTAAATCGTAGTCAGAGATAATAATCCTCGGGATTGTTTCAATAATCGGAATAATAACAACAGTGTATGAATAAGAGAGAGAGAGAGAGAGAGATAAAGATTAGAGAGAGAATCAGTTTTTCTATTACCACTTATCTGTCTATTACAAGATTCGAATCCCCTTTTATATAATGGGGGGATCCAAATTTAGTTCTCAGAACGACCATTATAAAGTCTGCTCTATAAGGGGCCCGTCGACAGGTCGAGGTCGTTTCCCCTCTTACCCTAGGTCATCCTCACATCGACTCATGAATCAATAAGTGGTTGTTCGTATCGACCGGAAGGTACGATTGGTCAAATTCGACCCCATACTGTTAGTCCCTCCGCCTGTCGGGGCCGCAACGAGATGCGTCCTCGATGGGCGGAACCAGTGCTTTTGTCAGGGAGGATTTGACTTGTTGACTTGTTATGACATGACTGTTGGGAGACGGTAATCATACTCGTCAGAACGTTGGAGTAAAACATTGTTTTGGGTGACGTTAGAGTTCGCATGCATCATCATTATGCGCCTTCTCGAGGTAGAGAAAACTGACGCTTTGGCGCTTGGTTTACCACGCTGATTTGAAGTCTGACACCTCGATTCTAGCGCCACCCAACCTTATAAATAGAGGAAGGGTTTGATTTCGTTGAAGAACTTTGGTCATTCTCGAATTGTTCAGCCCTCCTCTTTTGATTTTCGTGCTCCTGCACTCCTTGTCCCTGATCAGCGATTATTCTTCTTCTTCATTTCGTTTCGTGTGATCTTTTCTGAACATAAATATGCCTAAATCTTGCTGTACTAAAGAAAGGGTTCCTGAGGGTGCTCCATCGAATTCACTACCCTCCTTCGATGGTGGGGAGGTAAAGTGGAAGAGGATGTCAGTCCTCTCACGGTGGAAGCGTTGTTACCGAGGAATTCTATGCCACAATGTGATTTCAGCAAGGATTTTGCAGTCCCGGTTCCTGTGCGTTCTGAAACGGGACAGAACCACTTAGATGTCCTCCGCGCAAAATACGACATTCTAGCCCATGCGGAGATGATCCCTACGGGAGAGGACACGTCGATGTTCACAGGCCTGGTTATTGCGCCTTCTATGAGTATCCCTTCTTGATAGGCTACGGTCTTCCTTTTTTCCCTTGGCGGAAGAGTTCTATAGATTCTTCAACATCTTCCCGGCTCAACTTACACCATACACACTTAAAGTGCTTTTGCTACTGACCAAGTATGCAGCACTGGCCGGATGTGACGTCTCCGTTCATTACCTCTTGCACTTATTTACGGTTGGTTTCTTTAGAGGGACCATGTCGCATTTGAGGTTGGTGGTCGGAACCGATGACCGCCCCAGTTGTAAATTCTTGCACAAATATTTCTTTGTCAGGACCGAGCATGTGGTCTCCAACCCTAACGGATTTCCAAAAAGATGGAACACGACACGTAAATACTATAGTTCATCAGGTTCTATGTTGCATGTTGTTATCGCAGTTCTAATTCTTATGTTACAACCATGCTCGTCCGCCCCAGCTCGTTAACGGTTTTAGGAATTGGATCGCCGGCCTGCTGCCTCATGTGGAGGAAACCCGAACTTGGCCTGCCTTCATACTGCGCTACGGTCCTCAAGTTTCTTCAGGTAAATTTCCGATTTTACTTCGTCGGTTAGGTGGCTTTGCCTAACTGTGGTTTTGTGGTAATAGGTCGAGGCGCTTCTAGGAAGAGGGCGACAAAACCTGCGGCTATGCGACCTACTACCGCCGCGAACGCTCGAGACATTCTATGTGAGTCTGTTCGAGGGGGTCGTTCTGTTACACCCCATCAGGGGGCTACGTCCTGGACTGCGGTCGTAGGGGAGTCAACTTTGTTGACACCGGCCCCATAGCCCGCCGATGAATCTTCTCACGATGAGGAGCCGCTGGAAAGAAAAAGGAGAAGACTGGAGATTGGGAAAGGATTGGCTACTGAAGCTGACGATGGTGGAACGTCTTGGATGACCCCGGCGGCCATGTTCATGGCCAACGCTATCCAATCAGGAAGGCCGGTACATGAGGAGATTGTTGGCCCAAGGGTCAGTTCGGTGCGCCCGCTGAGGGGGGTTCATCGACTAACATTGGTAGGCCTGATGCGAAAGCCACTGGGTCGGGTTCTGACGTTTCCCCTGAGGATGTGACCGAGTTTTTGGGTGGTCATACTCACGTGGAGGCGGCGACGGATAGATCTGACCGTCATATAACGATCCCTAGGGATTGCAACTTGTTGTTGAATAGTGAGCAGGTCGCATCGGTGCTTACTCAGTTATGCGATGCCCCTGAGATTGGGATGCTTAGGACGATGAACGATACTGAGCTATCTCGGAAGATCGTCGGCATGGCTTTACAGGTAGGTTTCATTACTTACTGCTTTTCTTTGCTCGTTGTAGAATGTGGAAATATGCTTACTCTTGCCCTCTTTTTTTTAGACCCTCATCCTGGAGGTGGAAAGGGGTCGTCGCGAGCGGAAGAGGATCGACCTCTACAAGAAGGTGCTGAGGAAGTACCAAAAATTTCGTGTTAAGCACCAAGCAGTGGCTGACCTCTATTGACAGGACCCTGAGTTCTAGGTGTTCCGCGAGGGGCTTAAAAAGAGGGAGGCCCAGTTAGAACGTAAGGGGGCGGAGCTGGAGGAGACGGACGAAGAGTTAATGAGGGCTATTGCTCGTAACAGTGAATTGGAGGCTCTCCTTAGGGTGAAGGATGACGAACTCGAGCTGAATCGAGGGGTGGCTGAGGAGAATGACGACTTGCAGCAAATAATAGTAGGCCTGACCTCCGAGCTCGATGTTAGGACGGCAGAAATTTATAGACTGAAAGGCGAGCTTAGTGCTAATGCCGATAAATTGGCCATGTTGCAGAGGCAAGTCATCCTACCGAGGTTTGAGGAAATGGATCGCCACTCTTGTCCCTCCTCGTCTCGTCCCCATCTGGTCGAGGCTCTCATCGTAGTGCCTATGAGATGTGGGTCTATGCAGAGGCTCGACTTGAAGTATACAAGACTTTACACGCAGAGGGTTGGGCTATGGAGGTTGAGGTTCAGGTAGTGCAAAATGAAGCACGCGCAGCTCGCGAATCATGTGGTTACTACCTCGACTCTCCCGAGGGGGAGGATGCTACCTCTGAGGATGTCGATCGTCTTGATTCAGACTCCTGGTACGAGGATGTTTATCCCACAGGGGGTGGTAATTAGTTTTAGGCTTGTATACTTTCGCTTCGGCATCTTTTTTGTTGTGGCGTATACTAAAACCTGTCCATATCGGCGAAATATAAATGATTTTTGTTGTAATATAGATTTTTGCCTTTGTCGCTTCGTCTGTTTGCTGCTTCTCCCTAGTTGTTATTTTTGTTTTATACTTAGCCTTCACAAACATTGTCTTAAGAAGGTTTTGCTGTGGTTTAGGTGAGATAGAACCAATTGTCGATGGCCTTAGCCATTAGGATATTGCTTCGACTATCGTCGAAGTAGTATCCGTCTTGGTTTGAATGTGGTCGAACCAATGTCGATGGCCTTAGCCATTAGGATGTTACTTCGACTATCATCGAAGTAGTATCCGTCGTGGTTCGAATGAGGTCGAACCTATGCCGATGGCCTTAGCCATTAGGATGTTGCTTCGACTGTCATCGAATTAGTATTCGTCGTGGTTCGAATGAGGTCAAACCAATGTCGATGGCCTTAGCCATTACGATATTGCTTCGACTGTCATCGAAGTAGTATCCATTATGGTTCGAATGAGGTTGAACCAATGTCGATGGCCTTAGCCATTAGGATGTTGCTTCGACTGTCGTCGAGGTAATATCTGTCGTGGTTCGAATGAGGTCGAAATGATGTCGATGGCCTTAGCCATTAGGATGTTGCTTCGACTGTCATCGAAGTAGTATCCGTCGTGGTTCGAATGAGGTCGAACCAATGTTGATGGCCTTAGCCGTTAGGATGTTGCTTTAATTGTCGTCAAGGTAACATCTGTCGTGGTTCGAATGAGGTCGAACTGATGTCGATGTCCTTAGCCATTAGGATGTTGCTTCGACTGTCGTCGAGGTAACATCTGTCGTGGTTTGAATAAGGTCGAATCGATGTCGATGGCCTTAGCCATTAGGATGTTGCTTGTACTATCGTCAAAGTAACATCTGTCATGGTTCGAATAAGGTTGAATCAATGTCGATGGCCTTAGCCATTAGGATGTTGCTTCGACTGTCATCGAAGTAGTATCAGTCGTGATTCGAATGAGGTTGAACTGATGTCGATGGCCTTAGCCGTTAGGATGTTGCTTCAACTGTCGTTGAGGTAACATCTGTCGTGGTTTGAATGAGGTCGAACCAATGTCGATGGCCTTAGCCATTAGGATATTGCTTCGACTGCCGTCAGAGTAGTATCCGTCGTGGTTCAAATGAGGTCGAACCGATATTGATGGCCTTAGCCGTTAGGATGTTGCTTCGACTATCGTCGAGATAATGTTTGTCATGGTTCGAATGAGGTTGAACCGATGTCGATAGCCTTATCCATTAGGATGTTGCTTCGACTGTCGTCGAGGTAACATCTGTCATGGTTTGAATGAGGGAGAACTAATGTCGATGGCCTTAGCCTTTAGAATGTTGCTTCGAATATCGTCGAGGTGACATCGGTCGTGGTTCGAATGAGGGCGAACCGATATTGACGGCCTTAGCCATTATGATGTTGCTTCGACTGTCATCGAGGTAACATCTGTCGTGGTTCGAATGAGGTCGAACCGATGTCGATGGCCTTATCCATTAGGATGTTGCTTCGACTGTCGTCGAGGTAACATCTGTCGTGGTTCGAATGAGGGCGACCCGATGTCAATGGTCTTAGACAATAAGATATTGCTTCGACTGTCGTCGAGGTAACATCTATCGTGGTTCGAATGAGGTCGAACTAATGTCGATGGCCTTAGCCATTAGGATGTTGCTTCGACTGTCGTCGAAGTAGTATCCGTTCATGTCGTGGAGATTTCTGTTTACACAATGGAGATCGACACTTTTGTTCACATAATGGAGATTTTTGTTTATACAATGGAGACGACTTATTTTCACATAATGGAGATGACTTATATTCATACAAGTGAGACCGACCTCTGAATAAGTAATGTAGATCGACATCTGCATATGTAATGGAGATCGACCTCTGCATAAGTGAAGGAGATCGACTTCCGCATACGTAATGAAGATCGACTTCTGCATATGTAATGGATATCGACCTCTGCATAAGTGATGGAGATCGACTTCTACATACGTAATGGAGATCGACTTCTGCATGTGTAATGGTTATTGACTGGGGTAGTCACTTCATTACTTTGGTCTAGAGACCGTGTTGCTAGACCGATGTGATGAATTGTGCTCCTGATCCACGGGGCATCCCCGTGCCGCCTCGTTAAAAACCTCCTCGAGAAAACCCAATTGGGACAAAACTCAGGTGAGGGAAAAAGAATACGACTTAGGAGACGCTCTTAGAAGTGGAAGTACTTGAGGAGAGCGACGTTCCAGTTGTTCTAGAGTGGTTTTCCTTCCATTGTTTCCAGTTGAAATGCTCCCTTGTTCGCGGCTGCTGTGATTTTATACGGTCCATCCCAGTTGGTTCCCAACTTTCCCTCGTTTGGGTCTTTCGATGCCTGTGTCTTGGCCTTGATGACGTAATCGCCAACTTTGAGTGATCTCACTTTGGCTTTTCCGTTGTAGTATCTCTCTACCTATTTTTTGGGCTATCATTCTTATATGGCCCATGTCTCACCGCTCTTCGACTTCGTCTAGGTCTTGTAACCTATTTTCATCGTTACCTGCTCCGCTATCATGAGAGTATCTCAGGCTTGGCTCCCCGATCTCAATGGGTATGACTACATCGGTCCCATAGACCAGTGAATATGGCGTTTCTCCCGTGCTGGACTTTGGCGTTGTTCGGTACGCCTTTAGTACTTCAGGCAGTAATTCGGGCCATAGCCCTTTAGCTTCCTCGAGCTTCTTTTTCAATATGTTCAATATTACTTTGTTCGCGGACTCGCATTGACCATTGGCGGCTGGGTAGTACGGAGTGGAGAGTATCTGCTTGATGTGCCATTTTTTGAAGAATTTGGTCATTTTCTTTGCGATGAACTGAGGTCCATTGTCACAGCTGATTTCTTTGGGGATGCCATAACAATATATGACATTTTTACACATAAAGGCAATGACTTACTATTCGCGTATTTGGGCGTACGCACCTGCCTCAACCCATTTGGAGAAATAGTCAGTTAAAACTAAAAGAAAACGTACCTTTCCTCACCCAACCGGCAGGGGGCCGATTATGTCTATCCCCCATTTTATGAAGGGCCATGGTGAAGTGACTGAATGGAGGAGTTCTCCCGCTTGATGTATCATGGGGGCATATTTTTGGCACTGCTCGCATCTCTGGACGTAGTCTGATGCTTCTTTTTTCATAGTAGGCAGTAATAGCTTGTACGGATGAGGCATCGGACGAGGGCATAGTTCCTAGTATGGGCGTCGCAGTGGCCCTCATGCACCTCCTTCAATACTTATCTTGTTTGGTGGGGTCCGAGGCATTTAGCAAAGGGGCCGCCGAACGTTCTTTTGTAGAGGTCGTGATTCACCAGGCTGTATCGGGTAGCTTGCACTCGGAGTTTCTTGGCTTCTTTTTTGTCTTGCGGGAGTGTTCCGTCCTGCAGATAGGATACCAAGCAGTTGCGCCAGTCCCAGGTTAAGTTCAAGGAAAATACCTCGACGTGATATATGGCTGAATGGAAGATAGTGACCACGTTTTCTTTTTTGATGTTCTTGGTGGTTGCGGCTAGCTTGGCTAGGCCATCTGCTTCAATATTTTGTGCCCTAGGTATCTGATCGAGTCGGCATTCATCGAATTTCGGCATCAGTTTGCGGATCTATGATTGGTACCGTTGTAGTCTTTGTTCTTTAATTTGGAAAGTCCCGATGACTTGATATATAACAAGTTAAGAGTTATAGTAGAGGATGAGTCATCGGGCTCCGTACTTGAGTGTTAACTTCCTACCTGCAACCACAACCTCGTACTCGACCTCGTTGTTAGTCATCTCGGGACATCGTATGAACTGGCGAATTACTTCACCTGTAGGGACTTCGAGGATGAGTCCTAGTCCCGATCCCGAGGCATTCGAGGCTCCGTCAGTATAGAGGGTCCAAATGTCGGTGAGAGTGGAGGCGCGAAAGGCCTCTTATTCCTCTTCCGGCAGAATTTCCGCACTGAAATCGGCGACAAAGTTGGCGAGTACCTGCGACTTAATAGCAGTTCTCGAGTGATATGTTATATCGTGATCGCTGAGCTATATGGCCCATCTGGCGAGTCTGCCTGAGAGCTCGGGTTTATGCAGGATGCCCCTTAGGGGAAATGTTGTTATTACCTTTATGGGGTGACACTAAATTACGGTATAAGCTTTCGTGAAGCTACGACTAGTGCCAGAGCCAGTTTTTAAGGTGTGGATACCTTGTTTCGGCATCGATTAAGGTCTTGCTGATATAGTAAATAGGGTATTGCATACCTTTATTTTTGCGGACCAAGACTACGCTGACGGCGACTTCGGATACCGCTAGGTATACGAGCAGACTCTCGCCTGGGTCTGCCTTGACGAGTAGTGGTGGCAAGGACATGTATGCTTTCAGTTTCCTCAAGGCGTCGATGCACTCTTTGTTCCATTGTAGTCCATGATCCTTTTTTAGTATATTGAAGAACTTGTGGCACCTATCCGAAGATCGTGAAATGAACCTTGATAGGGCGGCTATTCGCCCCGTCACCTTTTGTACATGTTTCTTGTTGTTCAATACCTCAGGTATCGTGTATATGGCCTTGATCTGGTCCGGGTTGACCTTGATGCCTCATTGTGACACAAGGAAACCCTGAAATTTTCCTGAGGCCACGCCGAAGGCGCATTTTTCTGGATTCAGTCTCATCCCGTACTGCTTTAATATCTTCAAGGCTTCTTTCAAATGAGCGATATGGTATTCCTTCTTTGCTGATTTTACCAGCATGTCATCGATATAGACCTTCATTGTCTTGCTGAGCTGTTCCTTGAACATCTTTGTAACTAATCTCTGGTATGTGGCCCCCGCATTCTTGAGTCCGAATGGCATCACATTATAGCAGTAAGTCCCTTGGTGGGTAATGAAAGTTGTTTTCTCTTAATCCTCCTCGTTCATTAGGGTTTGGTTGTAGCCGGAGTAGGCATCCAAGAAACTCAATAGTTCATGTCCCGCTGTTGCGTCGATCAGTTGGTCGATATGGGGCAATGGAAAGGAATCTTTCATACATGCCTTGTTCAGATTGGTGAAGTCCACGCACATTCTCCACTTGCCGTTTTTTCTTTTGACCATGACCATATTAGCGACCCATTGGGAGTATTTCGATTCTTTGATGGAGCCGTTAGCCAGTAATTTGTCCACTTCTTCACTGACTGCCTCGTTAATTGCGATATTGAATTTCCTTCTTATCTGCCACACAGGCGGATAGAGCGAATCGACATTTAGCCTATGTCTGGCGATGTCTTTTGGAATCCCCAGCATATCTGAATGTGAAAAGGCAAATACATCGGCATTGTTAGTGAAAAATTCACGATACTTATCTGGCTCGGAGAGATTGTGCCCGATATAAGCCTTTTTGT
Organism: Nicotiana glauca; assembly: GCA_026770625.1. NCBI lineage: Eukaryota > Viridiplantae > Streptophyta > Magnoliopsida > Solanales > Solanaceae > Nicotiana > Nicotiana glauca. The sequence continues at coordinate 74,353 of MU774049.1, forward strand.
ATCGTTGGCGTCGTCCAGGTGTACCATGTCGAGATCTTCAATAGTTGCTTTGCTAGCTTCTACAACGTCAGGCTCTATGATGACTTCTGCTAGCGGGTACGTTTTAGCTCCCGACATGGCTGATTGCTATGCTTTCGCGCTTGCCCCTTTTAACTGCTTGGTGTGCATGCAATCTTGGGCGATCTAGTAGCATTCCTGGGTGGTACGCGGCTCGCCTCAAATGCCAAAAATTTCCCACGGGGTGGGAAACTTGATTACTTGATAGAAGCTTGAGGGGATGACTCGCATGATGTGTATCCACGGGCGTCCTATGATGGCATTATAAGCGGTTTCCTGCTCCATGACGTGGAATGTGGTTTCCAGCGTGACTTCCCCAACCAGGACTGGTAGTGCTATTTCTCCATATGTCCACTCTACTGCATTGTTAAAACCCGTTAGTGTTATGCAATGTGGTATTATCCTATCCTCGAGCTTCATTTGTATGAGGACTCTTGGGTGGATAATACACACGCCGCTTCCATCGTCTACCATAATTCTTTTCATATCTGTATCAGCGATGCATAATGTTATGACTAAAGCATCGTAATGAGGGAAAGACAAATCGTCGGTATCTGACTTTTCGAAGATGATACTGTCTTCGAAGCCGTCATACCGTTCGTGAGTGATTGTTCGCTTCAGCTTATGCGTGGTGGAAAACTTTACGTGGTTGATCACTAAGTCGTCGCCACCTCCGATAATCATTTGTATGGTACGTGCCGGTGACGGTGGCCTTGGTGGTCCTTGAGATGGATTGCGTCCTCTGGCAAAAGTTGGCCTTCCCTTTGTCGCTGAGCAGTTCTTTCAGGTATCCCTGGTTCAACATTCTGACCACCTCCTATCGTAAACCTATGCAATCCTCGGTCTTGTGTCCTCTTTCCTGATGGAATTCGCGGAGGACATTTGACCTTCTTGCATTTGGGTCCGATTTCATATTTTGTGGCCATTATACCTTCGTGCCTAGCTTCTCTAGTGCGTGCACTATTTCTGAAGGGGAAACAAAAAAGTTATGAGCATATAATAACAGAGGCATACCTTTTTTCGTTTTCAAGGGGCACGATATGTCGCGGCACAACATCTGCATGCCTCGGGGGAGGCGGATTAGGGGTTCTGACTTAGGGCTGATGCTTTTCTCTGTTAAAGAGTGGGAGCTGATCCCTTCGTCCGTCGTTACGTCGATCCTTCCTTACGTCGGATTGTAGTGACGTCAGTCGCTGGGTTGGACCGTTGAGATCGTCTTCATCTGCTCTTACTTCGGTGCAGTAGGCATTATGGATCTTCTCCCATGTGGTGGGTAACTTCTTGGACGCCTTCGACTCACTTCTATTTAATCCATTCTGTAAGGCTGCGACTGCCATTCCTTCCGACATATTTGGCAATCCCATTCTTACCTTGTTGAACCGGGCTAGGAAGTCTCGAAGCCCCTCGCCCGCCGTTTGTCTGATGGCGAAGATGTCGTTGACCCTAACTTCAGCCTTTTTTGCTCCTGCATGAGCGGTAGCGAATTTATCCACCATTTACTTAAACGTTGAGATCGACCGTGCTGGTAGTTGAGAATACCAGGTTAGTGCTCCTCCTGTCAAAGTCTCACCGAACCTTTTCAACTGCACGGATGACACTTGTTCTTTCGACAAGTCGTTTCTTTTTACCGCTGTGACGTAATGGATCAGGTGATCTTCTGGATCCGTGGTCCCGTCGTAGATTCTCAAGTATGGTGGCATTTTAAAGGTTTTCGGGATGGGGTGGGGAGCAACTTCTTCACTGTACGGCTGCTCGACAAACCTTCCCGCATCGCGTTTTGGCAGCAACTTAGGGGCTCCAGGTATTTTGTCAACCCTTTCCTAGTGTTCTTTCATTTGGTCACGAAGCATCTTGTTCTCATTTTCTATTTCTTCCACTTTCTTTAGGATGGCTGCGAGTGTACCATCACTTGCATCGGTGGTAGTGTGATTGTTGATTGTTTGTACAGTGCTTGGCTCGCCAGTGACAGCAGCGACTTCCAACGTCGGCGAATCTCCGGTATTTCTTAGAGAGGGTTTTTCGATCATGGTATTTAGAGCGCTTGTCAACCATTCCTCTAATAGCTTTTTGACTGTTGGTGGTGTTTCTCTCACAGTGGATGTTGAAGTTCCTCTTTCACGCAAGATTGTCAGATCCTCGAGTATAGAGGGTGAGATCTCCCCCTTCGATGTACCTCTTGGTGTTATATTCTCGGTATCTTCTCTGCCAGCTTCGTTGAGAGAGTCTAAGAGGTTATTTGATACATTCGCTATCGCTTTCAACCTTTCTTCTTTCTCTGCCATCGCTGGTTTATATGGAGTGCGAAGGACAGAGATCGTTGCTTTTTATATCCCAGGTGAGAACTACGATTTCGACTACAGAAATCCCCACAGACGGTGCCAAATTGTTTGACTCAAAAGTTGTTAAACCTTTTTTAAGCCAATCAATCAAAGAGATGAATGGGTAAATCATAGTCGGAGATAATAATCCTCAGGATTGTTTCAATAATTAGAATAATAACAACAGTGTATGAATAAGAGATAGAGAGAGTCAGTTTTTCTATTACCAGTTATCTGTATATTACAAGATTCGGATCCCCCTTTATATAATGGGGAGATCCAGATTTAGTTCTCGGAATGACCATTATAAAGCCTGCTCTATAATGGGGTCGTCGACAGGTCGAGGTCATTTCCCCTCTTACCCCTAGGGCGTCCTCACATCGACTCATGAAACAATTAGTGGTTGGTCGTATAGACCGGAAGGTACGATTGGTCAAATTTGACCCCATACAATGGTAGCATCATCAACTGTCGTTCCAGCAACTGCAAAAATGACTTAATAATGAAAAGCACCAAATTGACCACCTGACAATTTCATAAAAAAGAACAGGTTGTTGGTTCCATGTATTTGCAAATAATAATTCTAAAAAAATTGAACGCTAAAGTATAAACGTAAATATAAATAAGATAGTAATTAATTCGAGCCCACTGAATTCATAGTGTTTCCTTAAGGAATTTAATCCCCTCCTAGTACCCAAGGTTATGGATTATTAACTCCCAAGATAGAACGAATTACACACTGGTGTAGCGGTACTTCAAACCCCAGTGTTTCAGCGAACACAAAGTTCAGCAGCAAATCACACTTACGGATGCTTTGTTTGTAGTTTAAAACAATGCAGAACAAGGGAGGAGAACTCAGAAGTCGAATGGAAATTCTGAGAGGAAGAAATGCAAAGTATAGCCAATGTTGAGTTTTATCTGAAGAGAAGATCAATAGCTCTTAATTTACGGTGTCATTCTCCAATTGTTGCTACTCATATTTATAGCAGCCAGTTTGTGAGAAATCCGCCCCCCCCCCCCCCCCCCCCCCCCCC
>MU774050.1:0-20781 GCA_026770625.1 Nicotiana glauca
TATTCTCATTTTGATTCGTCAATTTCTAAAGCCGGTTCATATTATATTAACAGTTAAGAACATGACTGAGGGTACTATTTTTGACAAGTTAAGTGAGGTCAATCATGTACAATTTCCCCTAAGGGTTCTACAGGTCGGCACAAGGCCCCAAACATGGCAACTAGCCCAAAATACAATGATGTTAATTAAGGCTCAGTCAAAATAAAGTAGAATCATCAATCGAGATGGACCAAGTCCGACTCCCCAGCAGTAATGGACCCCACGCTCATCATGCAGCGTGTGTCTCACCTTAACTTAGCACTACGTTGTGCAAATTCGGGGTTTCAAACCCTTAGAACATCATTTATAGTCATTACTCACCTCAAGCCGTCCAAAGTCCTAGCTCGCTATACCTTTGCCTCGCAAATCAACCTCCTCGAGCGTCGAATCTGATCAAAACCACAACGAATACGTTACAATAGGCCAAGGGAACATAACACAATCAAAAAGACTCGAAAAATATCAAAAATCACAAAATTTGCAAAACCCGAGCCCCGAGCCCACTTCTTGAAAATTAGGAAATTAACACCACCGGATTCCTTATCTCGCCACGAGTCTATACATATCAAGATTACCAAAATCGGAATCCATTTGACCCCTCAAGTTCCACTTTGAAATACCAATTTTCCAAGCCCTAACTTTACCCTCTTTTGATGAATTTCCACAAATTTTCATGTTAATTCTACCATTAAATCATGTATTAAGGTCAAGTAACTCACCTCCAATCACACCTAGTTGAAATCCCCTTAAATTTCCGTCCAATAGCTTTCAAGGTTGCTAAAAAATGGTGGAAATTAGACTTGGTTCGCGGATGAAATGTCATTAAAACCATTCTGCCAGGTGACCTTTTCCTGTATGCGAACGCGAGGGCTATCTCGCGTTCACGAAGCTCAAATTTCCATCTGCCAAAAATGCCCTTCACGGACGTGGCCCACACCACAAGAACGCTAAGCTTCCTCAAAGGCACCTACGTGAACGCGACTGCATGTATGCGAACGCGAAGGCAAAAAACCCCTGATCCTCAATTCCTTATACGCGTTCGCGGCTTCTGTCTCGCGAACGCGATGCACACTCAGCTACCCCTCCGCGAATGCGGACCCACATATCGCGAATGCGAAGAGTAATTCACCTGCCTCCCAATATCTTTCTTCGCGAACGCGTGACCCTTACGCGAACGCGAAGGGTTAACTCTCTGCAACACATAGCTGGTAAAACCTGCAATCCTCAAAGGCCAAAATTGGTCTGATTGACCATCCGAAATCATCTCGAGACCCCTGGGACCTCAACCAAAAGCACCAACACATCCTAAAATATCATTCAAACTTGTTCCAATCATCAAAACACATCTAACAATGCTAAAACCATCAAATCACATCGAATTCAAGCCTAAGTTTTCTAAAAACTTTCGAATTACGCATTTGATCAAAAACCCAACAAAAACACCTCCAAATGACCTAAAATTTTGCACACATATCCAAAATCACTTAACGAAGATACAGCAACTCTTGGAATTCCATTCCGACCCTCGGATCCTCACCTATCAATCGAAATTTGCCAAAATACTAACTTCGCCAATTCAAGCCTAATTCTACATCGCACCTCCAAAATCAATTCCAATCACACTCCTAAGTCACAAATCATCCCCCGAAGCTAACCAAATCACCAGAATTCCCATCCGAGCCCTCTAACTCATAAGTTAGCATCCGGTTGACTTTTCCAAACCAAGCCTTCCTTAAAGAGACTAAGTGTGTCATTTCCTACCAAAATCAATCCAAATCAACTCGATCACATCAAATACTGATAATGCAGCATAGAGAAATATAAGATAGGGGAAATGGGGTGCTAACTCACGTGACAACGGGCTAGGTCGTCACAGTAAAGTTACTGAAGCTCCACCTTATAGATTCCCCAGATACGATGTTACTCATAATTGGACGAAATAGAGTATATTTTAGGAGTTTCCTTATTGGAAGGATAATCTTCTCCGTCACAACCTTGATGTCATTTATATTGAGAAGAATTGTTTTGACAATTTGTTCAACATAGTGATGGATGTTAAAGGTAAGACAAAGGATAACTCGAAGGCTAGAATGGACTTACAAGAATATTGCAGGCAGCTTGAATTATACTTGCAGATAGAAAATAATGGTATGATATTCAAGCCCAAAGCAAGTTACACATTCACTTTGAAGGAAAGACGGCAAATTTGTGATTAGGTAACAAAATTGAAGATGCCTGAGGGTTATGCGTCAAATCTTGGAAAGGTAGGGAAGTTGAGCCATTTGAAAATTCATGACTGTCATGTTTTCGTGGAGACCTTAGTGCCTATTGCATTGTGGTTTGCCTAAAAGAATCTGGAAACACATCACAGGGATTAGTTTGTTTTTCAAATACTTGTGTTCTTCCACATTAAGGGAAGAAAACCTACTTCAGATGGATCAGAACATTCCTGTAACTTCTACTAAGATGGAAAAGATATTTGCATGTGGGTTTTTTGATGTGATGGAACACATTCCATTCCACCTTGTACACGAGACATGACTTGGAGGGCATGTTCGATGCAGATGGATGTATCCCTTTGAGAGGTAATATTGTAAGTTTTATGTAATTTTTTATTTTATTTGAATGTTCTTGGCTAACCTGAAATTATGTAGGACAATTCAAAAATGCAAATAATTTGTTAAGCAGAGGAATAGGATTGAAGGATCTATATGTGAAGCTTATCTTGCAAAGGAAACTGCTCATTTTTGTTCTTATTATTTTGAGAGTAATGTGTCATGTGCTAGGAATAGGCCCAATAGGCACACGGTCGACCAGGCCGATGTTCTAAGGATGTTAGAAAGAGAAGTTTGAGTTTATCCTTAAAATATTCTAACACTATGTTGTACCATTTCTCAAGTAAGTATTGATTTAGTAGTTATCAAAATATAAAATTTACTATGATTACATTTCAATGCAACTACGAAAAATATTTGATGTGTCACGGTCACTTCGTGGGTTAGTTTGGCCGTGATGTTGTATATACGAGATTTGATATGTGGTTCAAACAATTTGTAAGTTTATCCTTAAAATATTCTAACACTATGTTGGTAAACATGTTTCGAAGTTATGCTAACTTATGAATTTTTTTAACGATACGTAGGTAAATGATCCAAATAAGGGTGTAAATCAATTTTTGAAAGATATATCTTGGGGACCTGGGCTTGAGGTCACAACTATGTCTAAGTACGTTGTGAATGGTTATAAGTTCCATACAAAGGATTGATTTAAAAATAAAAATAGAAACAACAGTGGGGTATGGGTTCAAGGTGGTGATGGAAACCAAGTTGGAGATATTGATTATTATGGTGTGATCAAAGAAATAATAGAATTAGAATATACAGGTTAGCCATTTAAGAAATTGGTACTCTTTAGATGCAAGTGGTTTGATCCAAATCCAACAAGATGTACAAGAGTACACAATCAATACAACATAATTGAGATTAGTCATACGAGGGAGTATGATCACTATGATCCTTTCATAATGTCAGGCAAGTATATTATGCTCCTTATCTATTATGGCGGAATAAGTCTGATTGGTGGGTTGTAATAAAAATTAAGTCTGTAGGTAGGGTGGAAGTCGAGAATGTGTTAGATGTTGCATATCAGAACAATATCTCCAGTGTTCACCAAATAGTGGACGATTTTTTAGAAAATGATTTGGAACATCCTGAACACATATTGGAAGAAATTGATATAAATGAAGAAAGAATTATAGAAAACGAGGAAGAAGAATCAACTGATGAAGCTCAAACTAGTAAGGAAGAAGAATTCTCGGACGAGAAACAATATGTCGATGAGCTTTTAAAAGTTGGTTTCTTTAATAACTCTCATTTATAGCTAGTTTATTTATATGTTTCAATCTAAATATGTATTATATTATGCAGATGATAGGCAAGGGTCGAGGTAACAATGACCCTACTGGTTCTCGGGGTCGAGAAAAGGCTAGGAAACCAAAGAGGAGGGTAGAAGATAATACTCAATCTTTTCCACCCTCTTCAGAGATGCATGTGCCTATGTATTTGCCTCCACCCTAGGGCTATTTTGAGCTGCCACAGCATCATGAGCCCTACACTTTCGTGCAGACACGAGGTCTTTCGTCACAGGGCCATAAGACTATACATCCGGCATACAGTCCAGCTGCTTCACGACCACGTGGATCGCAGCCATTTGCATCGTATGGATCGCATCGATCTATGTCACATTCACATGGATCACAACCATCAGTGTCACAACCACTCGGGTCATAGTAATGAGTATCACATCCACTTGCGGTCTATCCAGCTATGTCGCAGTCACAGGAATCGCATCCATCTTCATCAGCGGCTCCATTTATTTCAGGCCTTCGCCTGCGAGATACTAGATCTGACCCCCCTACACCTTCCACGCATGATTCTGATATCGGACGGTGATGTTGATGATGACAAGGAGGTGCATTATGATCAATATGGCATGATCATCATAGTCTTTGAGGGTGATGGGTAAGAGTTATTTGTTATTTTTACGTTTATTATTTTGTACAGTTTGTACTAAGATATTAATATATTTTTTTATTAAATTGCAGGTTCATCCTGAGTAATATTACTCCGAGGATAATCACCAAAGCCATCAGAAAGCTTTATGATGACCCTTATGCGACTTGGAATGAATTCCCATTCTCGCTGAAGGAGCAAATTTTCAATCAATTTAAGGTATAAATGTTCTTTTAAGCAGTATAATTATTTATATTTATGATATTTCCATATAATATTTAACTTTTGAAATACAGAGCAAGTGTATATGGGAACACCATTATAGCGCGACAGTGGCTGCAAATTTTTATCACAAAGCTCGCAAGCGGTTGTCGCATAGTTTCTCCAAAGCTAGAAAGTTGAACCAGAAGCCTGTCTAGTTGCTTTAGAATTTATGGGAGGATTTGCAAAGGCAATGGCTTACCGCAAAGTTCTTAGAGAAGAGCGAAAAAGGAAAGAAAGCTCGCGCATCTGAGAAGGGAGGATCCTTGCACACTGGAGGTGCGATCCGCCTAGGGACAATAAAAAGAAAATTGGTACGTAATTGCTTAATTTATTTTAATTTTCAAAATATATCTATTATGTTTATTAACTAAAATTAATGATTTTTCAGGAAAAGAAGTTGGGGCATCCGATAAACTAAGATGAGCTATTCAAGGAGACTCATATTGTAAAGAAGAAGAAAGAGACGGATCAAGAAAGGTGGGTCAAGGGCTGAGCCTCGACTGTGCATGTAAGTTTTTAATTTTCATTAAGTATTTTAATTTACTTTTATATAAAATTTAAAATACTAATTCAATGTATTTTTCTTATAGGGTCGCTTCACAATTGACATGGAGGAATTCATACGCATTCAGCCACGTAATGAGTCGGGCGAGCCAATCTAACCTTCGAATGAGGATACTGAAAGAATGTGGACGGAGGCTGTTGGCGGTCCAAAATGGGAAAAGGTATACGGGCTTCCTACTAAGAAATTCCATCGACATAAGTGTGGAATGCAAGGAATAGAGACTTCCTCGCAAGGCGAGCAACTTGATGGGGAGAGCCTCTCCGCTATGCGGGAGACTGTGACAAAGATCACATCCGAGTTAGAAGCGGCCAAGGAAAAAGAAAAGCTTAGAGATGCTCAGTACATTGGTATGCAAGCTCAGTACTAGGGCATGCAAGAGCAGCTCAAATCACTCCTAGATTCTGGATGTTTTCTGATTTCCCGGTCTCGTGAGCTATCGCCAGAGGCTCGACTTGAACGTGAGCGTTCCTTCCGTCCTCCCCGTGCTCGTTCCTTCCATCCTCCCCGTGATCGTTCTTCCCGTCCTCGACAAGTAGACCATTCTTTACACCGTCTTGTTGATGAAAGTTCATCAGACGGTGATAATAGTGATGTTGTACAAAATATTCCTTGACTTTTATGTGCTTTGAACTAGATAAATAGAACCGGTTTTGAACTAGGTGTAATAAGTGTTAACTTAGTTTAATTTGTTAGTTCTATTGAACTTTAATTTGTTGGTTTTAATATATTTTTTGAATTGTGTTGTTGTTGTTGTTGTGGTGGTGTTGTTGTTGGGTTGTTATGGAGATTTTGGTATTGAAATTGTAGTTTCTGAATTGAATTATATTGTTATTCAAGAATTTGGTATGCTGGCAGGTGGTGTAGCTGCCAAAACAAGCAGTTTTTACCAAAATTATACCTAAAAAAGCGACCAACTTTGGTCGCTTTTCTATTTTAAAAAAAAATATTTTCTAGGCAATAGCGACCAAAGTTGGTCGCTACTTAACCCAGATTTCCTAAAAAGCGACCAACTTTGGTTGCTATTCTATTAAAAAAATATACTAAGATTTAGCGACCAATTTTGATCGCTTATGTTTAAAAAAAGTAAAAAAATTAAAAAAAAAAAAAAAAGCGACCAACTTTGGTCGCTATTTTTCAGATTTTAAAATATAATATTTGGTTTACAGATCAAAGTTGGTTGCTATATTTTGAATAATAATAAAAAGAAAAATATAATTTAAATATTGAGACCAAATTTGGTTGCTAAATTTATATTATTAAAATATTAAAGCGACCAAAGTTAGTCGGTATATTGTTTACCGGAATATTTGGTCCTTTTATCTTAGGGACCAAAGTTCATCGCTAATTAACGACCAACTTTGGTATCTAACAGCTTGTTTGGATGGTTGTTCCTCATTGTATCGTATTGTATTGTTATTCCAAAATAATGTTTGTTTTGATTGTTTCATTAAAATTGGTTGTATTGTATTGTTAAATCCATTGTTTCGGAACAATGAAAATTCTCCCTTTTTGAAACAACCGATTTGGTGTGGTGGAATCGTTTCCTATTTTTCTTTCCAATTATGCCATAATTTATTACTTCACAATTCTATTTTACCCTTTACTTTTTTTTTCTATTTTAACTCCAAATCTTCAATTTCTAACCTACTTTGTTTTTTTCCAGTACTTCTGCCGCCAACGTTAAAGGTGTTTTGCCGCCTTCTATTTTACTTTTTCTCCTAATTCACTTTTAACTCAATTCTAATTAATTGTGCTCCTTTGTTTTGCCTTCTTCTGTTCTGCTTTCTTAAGTTGTTTTGCCTTCTTCTGTTTTATTTTTTAAAAATTATTTTATGCATAATTTTTGATAAATTCAATATTTAAATAATTGAGGGTATTTTAATAAACTTATTAGTTACAGTACAGTAAAATACAGTCAAACCAAACAGCAAAATATTATTTAATAATGACAAACAATACAATCTATTCAAACATTGTATTCATAAAATGATACGGTACAATACGATACAGTACAATACAATACATTATAAAACGACGGGGAACAATGATCCAAACAAACTGTAAGATAAAGGGACCAGCAAAATGGCGACCAAGCCAGTTTGGACACTTTTTGGTCGCTTTGTGACTTGTAAGCGACTAACTTTGATCGCTTTTTATGTTATTTTTTCCGAATTTCTAGTAGTGAAAAATTGTCGTGATTCTAAGACCAACAGTATTAACTGCTTGTTTAAAAGAAATTGCTTTAAGAACTTTTATGATGTTGAAAAATGAGAGGGGCTAGGGAGGGAGGAGAAACAAAAACTCGAGGGAGATAAAGCTCGTCCAACCTTAAATTTGTTAAATGTAATTTTTTCTTGAATTCATGAATTTTCTTTTACCGTCTCTCGTTAATCAATATTTTGGACGCTACCGTCCAAATATTTCTGTCACCCCAATTATATTTATGGTAGAGTTCGGAGCGGCGAATTTAGAATTTTAAAGTTATAAGTGCTCTACTCTCCTTAAGTCTTTAACAACAATTGTGACATCCACAAAGAATAAGATAATGAAAATGCTTAACAAATATGCTATAATCAATGTTGTAATAAAAAGTTAATAATTTATTCATGATTATACTTTGTGATTTTCATGTTTTAATACATCATAATTAATAATTTATCATTTTTACACTACCTTTATTTCAAAATTAAACTTCAATTCAAAACTATTATCTTTAAATTAAACATTTTTATTTAATTACAAAAAGGTTTAAACTACATACAAATTTCCGTGTACAATAGGAAAAGATGGAGTTTCCTTGTACAATAGGTTGATGCATTGATGGGGTTTGGTACGGTGGGAAAGAAATTAAAATTAAAATAATTATTAAAAAAGAAAGAAGAAAGGGGAAAACACCAATTCATTTGTAGAGAAGAATGGGTCACGTATTTTATCGGATGCTCCCGAGCCACGAAATTGTGAAACAAAGTAAAAATGGGAAGGAAGAAAAGTTAACGTTAAAAGACAGGAATAAAGTACTGAGGGATCAATGTCAAAATGGTTTACGGAACTTTCTAACCGAAGCAACCATTAGTCCATTTTGTTCATGGGGGCTTGCTCAAATCATTTGTTGCTTTAATTTTAGCTGCTTACATAAAGTAGAGGTTCCATGTCATATAGTACCACGTGGATCTGACCATGAATTCGGACATACGAAGAGGAAAAGCTCAAGTGTTTCGGTAAAGAGTGTGAGCGATTGATTTTGGCAGTGCATAAAAAGAGGTAAAGGGAGACCAAAGAAATATTAAGAGAGATGATCATGCAGGATATGGGGCAACTTCAGCTTACCAAAGACATGACCTTTGATAGGAGGGTGTGGAGATTGAAAATTATGGTAGAAGTTTGGTAGGTAGTCGAGCATATTTCTATTCCGTACTGGGGGGGTATTAGGATTAGTCTGGTAGCGTCTTATTCTAAGATTGCTAGCTAGTATTACATGTTGCTTTCCCACTATCTTCCGCTTCAGTTTCTAGTATTTTGTTATTGTTACTGTTTGTTGCTATTGCTTCATTCCGTCTATTTTACTGGCTCTTAGATTGTTGGTGTAATCTTTTTGGCCTTTGATTATGATATTGCTTGTTTCTATTATTTCTTTTCATTTTTCTTGCGCCGAGGATCTAACGGGAACAACATCTCTACTTTTTCAGGGTAAGGATAAGGTTCGCATACACACTACCCTCTCCATTGGAGTTATTATTGTATTCATAATCATCACCGGCAAATCTGCGACTACAGTGACTATATTGTGTGCTAGTTCCTTAAAACTTATATTACTTAAGGTGGCTAATATATTTAACATTTAAAGATATATGAAAGTATGTAAATATATAATTACCATTTCCTAAAGGGATTTTTACATACCTATACCATATATAAAACCTTATTACCCTCAATGTTTAAGGTTTGTGTTTATTACATTTCAGCATACCAAATTACCATTTATATACCATAATTCAAATTAGGGATATAATTAAGGGTTCATTTATATTAGGCATAATTATAGGACTGTATCTTCCCACTTTATCTTTTCTTTCATCTCAACTGTTCACAACACACACACAACTCACGATGCTCCTATGCTTCCTCTCGTTGATCATCCCCAACTGCCCACTATCGTCGAAGAATATCATATTTTCAGATTCACAAGAAAATATTAAATTCTTTGACCAAAGGCACAAACATATCCCCGAGGCCCCCGGAACATCAACCAAAGGCACAAACATATCCCAATACCTTATTCAAACTAGTTCCAATCATTAAAACACTTCAAACAACATCAAATCAAGCAAAACACCTCGTGTTCAAGCCTAAGTTTCTAAAAACTTTCGAATTTCGCTTTTGATAAAAAAACCCAACAAAACCACATCCGAATAACCTGAAATTTTGCACCCACATCCCAAATGACATAATGAAGCTACTGCAACTCTCGAAATTCCATTCCAACCCCTATATCCAAATCTCGCCTATCAATCGAAAATTGCCAAAATATCAACTTCGCCAATTCATGCCTAATTCTACTCCGAACCTCCAAAATTCATTCCGATCACACTCCTAAGTCATAAATCACCTCCCCAAACTAACCAAACCATCGGAACTCACATCCGATCCCTCTAACCCATAAGTCAAAATCCGATTGACTTTTCCAACTTAAGCTTTCTTAAAAGAGACTAAGTGTCTCAAACTTCACCAAAACCAATCCGAATTCAACCCAAACAACCCGATACCTCAAAACACAGATGAACAAAGCAATAAGAAGCAGAAATGAGGGAAACAGATCGGTAACTCATGAGACGATCAGCCGGGTCGTCACATCTTCCCCAACTAAAAAAAACGTTCATCCTCAAACGAGTCAAGAAACATACTTGAAGCCTCAAATAGGTGAGGATATCTGCTCCGCATCTCCCACTCGGTCTGCCAGGTGACCTCCTCCATGGGCCGACCTCTCCACTGCACTTTCACTGAAGCTATATCTTTTGATCTCAACTTTCGAACCTAACGCTCCAAAATAGTTGCTGGCTCCACATCATAAGTCAAATCACCCTCCAACTGAACCGTGCTGAAATCCAGAACATGAGGTGGATCTCCAATATACTTCCAGAGCATAGAAACATGGAAAACTGAATGCACACTCGACAAGCTGGGTGGCAAAGCAAGCTCATAAGTCACCTCTCCAATCCTCCGAAGTACCTCTAAAGGCCAAATGAACCGCGGACTCAAGTTCCCTTTCTTTACGAAAGTCATAGCACCCTTCGTGGGCGAAACCTTCAACAAGACCTTCTCACCAACCATGTAGGATACATCTCGAACCTTCCTGTCAGCATAACTTTTTTGCCTCGACTGCGTTGTACGAAGTCTCTCCTGAATTACCTTCACTTTATCTAAAGCATCCTGAACCGAATCTGTCCCCAATAGCCTAGCCTCACCGGGCTCAAACCAACCAACTGGAGATCTACACCGCCTCCCACACAAAGCCTCATATGGAGCCATCTGAATACTCGACTGGTAGCTGTTGTTATAAGCAAACTCTGCAAGTGGTAGAAACTGATCTCATGACCCTCCGAAATCAATAACACAAGCGCGTAACATATCCTCCAATATCTGAATGGTGCGCTCGGACTGCCCATCCATCTGAGGGTTAAAAGCTATGCTCAACTGCACCTGAGTACCCAACTCTCGCTGAATAGACTTCCAAAACTAGGAAGTAAACTGAGTGCCCCGATCTGAAATGATGGAAAGCGGGACACCATGCAACCGAACGATCTCCCGAATATATATCTCTGCCAACTGCTTGAAAGAATAAGTAGTACAGATAGGAATGAAGTGCACAAACTTGGTCAGCCGATCCACAATCACCCAAATAGCATCGAACTTCTTCAAAGTCCGAGGGAGTCCAACTACGAAATCCATAGTGATCCGCTCCCACTTCCACTCTAGAATATCCATCCTTTGAAGCAAGCCACACGGTCTCTGATGCTCATATTTCACCTGCTGACAATTGAGACACCGAGCTACAAATCCCACAATATCTTTCTTCATTCTCCGCCAACAGTACTGTTGTCTAAGATCCTGATACATCTTCGCGACTCCTGGATGAATAGAATACCATGGGCTTTGGGCCTCCTCTAGAATCAACTCCTGAAGCCCATCCACATTGGGCACACAAATCTGGCCCTACATCCTCAATACCCCATCATCTCCAATGGTCACATCTCTGGCATCATCATGCTGAACTCTATCCCTAAGGACGAGCAAATGTGGATCATCATACTGGAGCTCTCTGATGCGCTCATATAGGGAAGGCTGAAAAACCACACAAGCCAACACCCAACTGGGCTCTGAAATATCCAACCTTACGAACCGGTTGGCTAAAGACTGAACATCAACCACAAGAGGTCTCTCCCCAACTGGAATATATGCCGAACTCCCCATATTCACTGCCTTTCGGCTCAAAGCATCGGCCACCACATTGGCCTTCCCGGATGGTACAATACAGTGATGTCAGAATCCTTAAGCAATTCCAACCACCTCTGCTACCTCAAATTAAGAATCCTTTTGCTTGAACAAATGCTGAAGACTGCGAAGATCAGTGAATACCTCACAAGATACGCCATACAAGTAATGCCTCCAAATCTTTAATGCGTGAACTCCAAATCATGAACGGGGTAGCTCTTCTCATGGGGCTTCAACTAACGAGAAGCATAAGCAATACCTCTACCCTCATGCATCAACACACAACCAATCCCTACTCTCGAAGCATCACAATATATGGTATATGAACCTGAAGCTGATGGCAAAACCAATACTGGAGCTGTGGTCAAAGCTATCTTGAGCTTTTGAAAGCTATCCTCACACTCATCCCACCATACAAATGAAGTACCCTTCTAAGTCAACTTGGTCAAGGGCGATGCGATAAATGAGAATCCCTGAACAAACCGGTGATAATAGCCTGCCAAACTAAGAAAACTACGAATCTGTGCGGCTGAGGATGCTTTGGGCCAACTTCGAACCGCCTCTATCTTCTTTGGGTCGACCTGAATACCCTCACTGGACACCACGTGCCCCAAGAATGCCACTGAACTGAGCCAAAACTCACACTTGGAGAACTTTGCATGAAGCTTCTCCTCCCTCAATCTCTCCAACACAACCCTCAAATGCTCCGCGTGCTCCTCCTGACTAAGCGAATATACCAGGATATCATCAATGAAAACTATGACAAATGAGTCAAGATAAGGCCAGAACACGTTGTTCATCAGATGCACGAACGCTGCTAGGGCATTGGTCAGCCCAAAAGACATAACCAGGAACTCATAGTGACCATATCTAGTCCTGAAGGCCATCTTAAGAATATTCGAATCCCTGATCTTCAACTGGTGATAACCCGAACGGAGATCAATCTTGGAGAATACCCTCGCTCCCTGAAGCTGGTCGAATAAATCATCAATGCGAGGCAAAGGATACTTGTTCTTAATAGTTACCTTGTTCAATTGCTTATAATCAATGCACATTCTTATAGTGCCATCCTTCTTCTTCACAAACAAGACCGGTGCACCCCAAGGTGACACACATGGCCAAATGAACCCTTTATCTAGGAGTTCCTGGAGCTGCTTCTTCAGCTCCGCTGGTGCCATACGATATGGCAGAATAAAAATGGGCTGAGTGCCCGGCACCAGGTCATTACAAAAATCAATATCCCTGTCCAGTGACATGCCCAGCAGGTCTGCAGGAAATACATCAGGGAAATCCCTCACAACTAGGACATAATCAATACTGGGAGTCTTAGCTCCCACATCCCTTACAAAGCAAGATACGAAAGACAACCCTTCCCAACCATACGCTGGGCCTTCAAGAAAGAAATCAGTCTACTAGGAACATAATCAGTCATACCTCGCCACTCAATCCGTGGCACACCCGGTATAGCCAATGTGACTGTCTTGGCATGATAGTCCAGAATAGTGCAACACTGAGATAACCAATCCATGCCTAGAATGACATCAAAATCCACCATACTCAATAATAAAAGATCAACTCGGGTCTCCAGACCCCCAATAATCACCACACACGACTGGTACATATGGTCTACAATAACAGTATCGCCCACCGGGTTAGATACATGAACAGGTAAAGCAAGAAACTCACGAGGAGTACCCAAATAACAAGCAAAGTATAATGACATATAAGAATAGGTGGAACCGGGATCAAATAATACAAAGGCATCTCTAAGGCAGACTTAAATAATACCTGAAATGACAGAATTGGAAGCAATAACATCGTATCTACTTGGAATTGCATAGAAACGGGCTTGACCGCCCCCTGATCGACTTCCCCTCTAGGGCGATCCCTGGTTGACTGATCCCTACCCTTAGCTGGCTGGGCGGGTGGTGGTGGAGCAACTGGAGCTGAAGCTGATGACTGGCCCCTATGCTCGGATGAACTAGCACTGCCTCTACATGTGGCCCATCTCGCCATACTCATAACAACTCCTAGGTGCTGGAGAAGGGGACTGATGAGAACCTCTCGCACCGGAGTGACCAGCAGTTGCACTCGGTGTAGAAGAGCCCTGAATAGATGGAGCACGGGATGAGCTCTGAGCTGGGAGGGCACTAAGTGAAGAATGGCCTTGGTGTGAACTGTGGGATCTATTACCCGATGACACCCCTCGGTAACCGGAGCGATCAGACTGACCATGTCGGAACTGTCAGCCTTTGTCGTGCTGAAATTGGCCCCTCGAAGGACCACCACTGTAGCTACCAGATCCTCGAGGCCTCTTGGCCTCCCTCTCCTCTCACTCCTGGTAACGGACAGACTCAATCTTCCAGGCAATATCCACAACCTCCTCGAATGTAGCACCAGTCACCCTCTCCCCAGTCATAAGAATACGGAGTTGATAAGTAAGACCATCGACAAATCTCATGATCCTCTCTCGATCTATAGGGACCAACCAGATGGAATGACGAGCCAACTCAAAGAATCTCAACTCATACTGTGACGCGGTCATGTCTCCCTGATGCAACCACTCAAGCTGTCTATGCAGCTATTCCCTGCGAGAGTGCGGTACATACTTCTCTAGAAAGAGAACGGAGAACTGCGGCCAGGAAAGGGGTGCCGCACCAATAGTCTTACGCTTATAAAAATCCTCCCACCAGGTAAAAGAGGCTCCTAAGAATTGATAAGTAGTGAAAGTGACCCCACTAGTCTCCAAGATACCGACTGTATGAAACATTCTCTGACACTTGTCTATAAATCCCTGGGCATCCTCGCCCTCTATTCCACTGAAGGTCGGAGGCTGAAGTGTCCTAAACCTCTCGAACCTACTCTGCTCATCCTCTGGCATGACAGGAACTACGTAGTCCTGAGCAGCTGCGACCCGCTGGGCTGGATGTGCCCCCGGCATCAGAAGTCCCTGCACGACCTACTCAAGTGTGCGGGTGGCGGGAGTTTGACTGCCTCTCCCGACCTGTGAAGTAGCTGCGGCTGTAGTGGCTGAAACCGCCTGAGCTAGGCCAGTGCAAACTGATAAGATCTTAGCCAAGGCCTCCTGAAGACCCGGAATCACAATAAGCACAGCTGGTGCTGTTTGAGGGTCCACGGATAGAACCTAGTCCTGAACTGGGGCAGCTGGTGGGTCTGCAGGTGCTGCCCTCGCTGCTCTGACTCTACCACGACCACGACTGTGTCCTCGACATCTAGTGGCCACAGCTGGTGGCACTGGTGGTCGTTCACCCTGCTCGGTAGCATGTGTCCTCATCATCTATGAGAGAATACAATAACAGAAGTTAAGTACTCGGATCAACAAACTCGCACGATAGGAATTTCAAGAATGTGAAGTTTTTCTAAAAGGTTATGCAGCCTCTCGAGGATAAATACAAACGTCTCCATACCGATCCGCAAAACTCTACTAAACCTGCTCATGACTCGTGAGACCTATGTAACCTAGGCTCTAGTACCAACTTGTCACGACCCTGACCCGAACTCGGTCGTGATGGCGCCTTTCGTGAAGACAAGGCCAGCCAGTTTAACCCAATTCATCTTTTAAAGAAGTTAACCAACACAAAATAGCCTAAACCTGATTTAATAATATTGAATAGCGGAAACATCGATGATAATACGGAAAATCCAACCCGACACAACCCTAACCGAGGTGTCACAAGTCACAAGCATCTATGAGCCACAATACAACATGCTAAAGTCATAAACTACTAAAAATGTTTGTAAGGAAATAGAAATAATAGAGGAGTAGATACACGGGGCTGCGGACATCAATAGCTACCTCATAATCTCCAAAATGCCCGCCTGGAACTGGAGGAAATCAGCACTCTGGCGCAGAATCAGCTACGCCTGAATCTGCACACAAGGTGCAGGGAGTAAAGTGAGTACTCCAACTCAGTGAGTAACGAATATAAATAATGACTGAAAGTAAGAAAACACGTAAAGCACATGGCAGTCCATAATGAACCAGTAAAATCATTTCAAAATCAGTAAAACGATTAAAATCAAGAATAATGCTCTTTAAACCAGTAAACAGGTAATCAACAGTTAATTATGATAACGTAAACAAATAGGAATTTTCTCCTCGGGCACAGTAACACCACATTCTTCCCTCGGGCAACATCTCACAACAATAATAGCCCCTCGGGCTCAATCTCACATCACAATGGGTACTCGCACTCACTGGGGGTGTGCAGACTCCTGGAGGGGCCCATTACGGCCCAAGCGCAATAACAAGCCATCTCGTGGCATCAAATCTAGGCCATCGGCCTCATATCAATCAAGCCACCTCGTGGCGTACATATCTCAGGCTCTCAGCCTCCAATCAGTAACAATATCTCCTCACAATATAGGCCCTCGGCCTTACTCAGTCAAAAATTATCACAAGCCCCTCGGGCAATAGTAAAATAGTGTTTCTCAGCCCAAACATCATTTAAATATCAAAACTGAGTAAAAACGACTGAGTAGTAAAACGGCGGAATTTAATATGACTGAGTTCAAATAGCAAGTCAAAACAGTGAGGGATATCAAATAAAAGCTTTGAAGGGTTCAAGTAGTTGGCACGAAGCCCAAATATGGCATTCAGTCCAATAAACGATGATAACAAATAGTTTTCAATCAAATACGTGGTAAAGTCATCGATCAGAAGGGATCAAGTCCAAATCTCTAATAGTGCATGACCCCATACTTTTCATCGAGCGTGTGCCACACCTCAATATAGTACTACGATGTACAATCTGGGTTTTAAACCCTTAGAACATCATTTACAATCATTACTCACCTCGAACCGGCTAAATCTCTAGCTCGCGAAGTCTTTGCCCTTCGAATTGGCCTCCAAGCACGTCAATTCTATCCAAATCAGAACGAGAACGTCAAAATACTCTAAGGGAACAAAGCCCAAGTGAAAACAATCGAAAAATACCAAAAATCCCAAATTTGCCAAAACCCTAGCCCCGGGCCCACTTCTCGAAACTCAGAAATTTTTATGCCAATAGGTTTCTTATCTCCCCACGAGCTCATACATACATAAAATATCAAAATTCGTCCACAAATGACCCTTCAAATCCCAAATCAAAAGTCCAATTTCTCAAGCCCCAGTTCTTCAATTTTTTGGCTTAATTTTCATGCTTTTCTAGGTGGAATTCACATAATAATCGAGTTTCTAGTCCAGAAATCTTACCTCCCAATGATCCCCCTTGAATTCCTCTTTAATCTCCTTCAGAAATCTCCAAAGACGAGCAGCTATGGGTGAAAATAGACCCAAAATCACGAACAAGACGAGTTAAAAACATTCTGCCCAGGTCTGACTTCCTTTCTTCGCGAACGGTCAACACCTCGCGTTCGCGAAGCACAAACTCACGTTGACCACTTTTTCCTCTACGCAAACGCTACACGACCAACGTGACATGACCAACACGACGCGATGCCTTGCTCAGGCTACTCTTCGCAAACGCGCCCACCCTTCTACGAACACGATGAACACTTGACCTCAAACCACAGCTGACCCAATTCCTCTACGCGATCGTAAGGTCCATCCCGCGAATGCGATGACCAACTGCCACACCTTCTTTTTTTACACACCTACCCCGAAGGATAAATGTATAAGGGAATTTTTCCATTTAAAGTGACATTATTCGAAATGGGATTATTTATTTGATCAGAGTCGCCACTTGGGATAGGTTTGGATTTTGGTGTCCCAAGTCACCGGTTTATCTTTAATCCCAAATCGAGGAAATTTTGACTTCCCGAATGGAGTCTGGGAACCAAAAATTCTAAATAAAGAATTCTGTTGACCCGAGGGAAGGTGTTAGGCACCCCCAGATCCCGTGGTTCTAGTACGGTCGCTTAAACTATTATGATTGGCTAAAATTTGACTTTAATACATGTCATCCTATAGCACAATTTTAAATTATTTATCGCTTTTTTAGTTATATTTTAGGGAATTGAACGTCATTTAAAATATGTTTTTGGATCACGTCACATGAAATGCACCCGGATGCTCGACATATTTTATTCAACGTTTTGGGATTTGGATTTGGGTCACATGAAATGCACACCCGAATTTAGGAAGGTAAAATTATTAAAGAACGCGCCTAAAGCGACTAGCGTGTTATCAACTTTGCGGGAGACCATAAAAATTTACTAAATAGCACGTCCCGAGTTCTAAATATTTTTAATGAAGTAATTAAAGAGGGCCACTTAGTTTGTGATTTTATTTGGCGCGACGCACCTCGTTTTATTTTAAAGACCGTCCTAAAGGAACTATTGTTCTCTATTAAGGTTTGTCTCTAAAAAGGTCGAATTAATTAATATTACATAAAAGGCCCAAGCCTATGATTCAATTTTAAATCATCTAAACCCAATAACTTCAGCAAGTAAAATATAAACTTCAGCAGATCGGGCTTCGAACTCAGTCCAAAAGGGGGAAAGCCTGTGCAGTCCTATAAAAGGCTATCTAACACTGGGCCTGAAAATCAACCCAAGTCGAAAATGCCGCATAGTTAGCACTGGGCCACTATAGTTTACACAAACTCATGAGTTGATTTAAATTAACATGGGTTGGCTTCTAAATTTAATACATGCATAGGAGTGTAAAATCACAGAATTAACGTGGAAGTTGATCCAGGGAACTAATACGCAATGAATATTAACTAATTTAATTTTGCACCTTCGTCTGATGTTTTTGCATTTTAATTCTAAACATGTAAGCATGCATTATACTTCTTAAGCTCATGAATATTAATGACGACCTCTAACTTGAGCTGATTCACACTTAAGATACAACCACTATTCTTCAAATCACATACTACCTAAAGATCAAACTACATTGAAATCTACTGGGATCATCTAAGCATGTCATACGACCAATTAACAAGCATAATACATATGCTACTTATTACATGAATCACATCAAAACCTCACAATAGTTAAAACCAAAACAGATCTAGGCACATAGATCCGGAAAACAAAAATAACACAAAACTGATAAGAGTTCGAACTAAGAAAGCATGAGTTTCAACTCTTGTTTTCCATTTCATCCTTCATATTCCATAACAGGCAATTAAGTTTACACGGCTGTGTACCTGGAAATTGAAGCAAAATACAAAGTTGAGGATCAGCTAGCAATCAACAGAACAACAGTCGTATACCAGCAGAGAATCAACAGATCCAGAATAAAACCAGGAGCAGAAACAGTATATACCAGATTTTCTCAAAGTTAAAACTCAAACTTCAAGCAATTAAAACCGAGCTGAACTAGAAATACAGGAACAGAATGCAGGAGCAAGACTTTGAAATGAACTTCAGTTACTCAAATGAACAGAACTGTAGATCTCTGGACTCCAAAGCTACTTTTTGTTAAATTTTCTAGAATTTCTTTCTAGGATCTAACCTTCATGCACCACTCTACTTCTACAGGAACTATTTTTGAATTTTTTGGTAAATTTTCAGTAGTTTTGGATCTGATTTTTTTTTGAATTTTTCAGAGTTTCTCTCTAGACTTCTAAGAATTGATTTGAACTTTTTGAATTTCAAAATTTGGGATCTCTAGACTTCTAGAACCTTATGGGAATTTTTCAAATTTCAAAACTTGTTAAACAAGGCAATGGGAATGCCTTTTTATAGGCAAAACTTAGGGCAGTCTTCAGATTTTCATTTACATCTAAGTCCCTCTTTTATTTTTAAATTTTAGCTAGTTAGTCCTTTATTTATTGGCTTGTTTCCCAAGTTACACTACTAAGTTCCTAAAATTTTAATTGGAACCCCATCTAGAATGTTCTACAGGTTTCCAATTCAGTTATTTACAAGATTCCCTATTTTGAAATACCCATACTACCCTTTCATTCATTCTGAAATTACTACTCTAAACCAGCCCCTTTTACCTTGGTCCACTAACCCTAGTTAACTATCTAGGAGCTGGAATCAAACAGCTAATACCAAACAAATCCTAAGAATTGAACTAACATAGAAATTAATTCTAAAAATCAGTAACTAGCCATTAACGATAAGAAAACAAGATTGAAAACTAAAGTCAAATTAACAGTACCAAGCATGGATTATTTAATTAAAACCAAACACAAAATCAAAAATAAAAAAAAATCAGAACAGAACAAAATTAAACCAAAATAAAAATCAAAACAGGACAGAATCAACAAAATTAATCAAAACCCTAAAAATTCTAAATCATTTAATCATGATGACAATTAATCAAGGAGGGAATGGCATATGTGAAGTAAAAAAAACAAAAGAAAAAGAAAACTTACTGATGAAAGGTTGAACAAAACAGGACTCCAATTTGAGGCCCGGAATGATGTGAACATTTGTTCTTCACCAAGAACAAACGAGCACATTATTTCGTGCCTCGAATCAATATCTGGGCTAAGGAATTTGGGAAGAACTCGAGCAAATCAGGCTTCTAGTGTTCTGCCACTTCTACAATTTGAAATTCGAGGAGTTCTGGGGATGTTTGAAGGAGACTAAATAGGGATTTGGACTGAGGGAGAGACGGGGGTCATGGGGTATTGGTTTGGGGTATTTTGAAGAATGCGCCTAGGGTTTGGGTTATTCGAGGAGAGTAGGTGGGATTCGAGGGAAATATATTGGGGGATTGGAATAGGGAGGGTGAGAGGATTTTGTGGTGTAAATTTGGAATCGTTTGGTGGTTGGCCGCCCCTTTAGGCAATTTCCGGCGGGTATCTAGGGCGGTAGACGGCGGGGGACGGGGGTAGTCTCTTAAGGGGTGACTGAGAGAGGTGAGAGGGGAGGGGTATGGGATTCAGACATTTTTATATGAAATGAACCCCACTTCCCAGCCGTTAGATTGAGTTTTGCTCGACGGCTGGGATCCTCCCTTAGCGAAATGATGTCATTTTGGGGGGG
>MU774050.1:34505-44643 GCA_026770625.1 Nicotiana glauca
ATGTTATGAAGCTTCATCAACTATCCCAACAAAAGAAGTTTACTCCATTACGGAGTAAGAAAAACTAATTTAGGAATAAAGAACTTAGGAAGAAGTATTATTCTTGTAAAACAAAGACAACAAGTAGTAAATACTAAAGACAAAAAGAGACCAAGAATAGTTCTTCTCTGCTCCAGACTCTATTTCTTCTTTCCAACATGCACTCTCTATTTATAGAGTTTTTTTTGGCCTAAGATTTTCCATAGTTGCAACTATAGAAATTGTAGTTGCAACTATAGAAATTGTAGTTGCAACTATGAGTTTGCCAAATGTGTTTCATTCTACGGAGGAAGAACCATAGTCTAAACTATACTTTGCTAGTTACAACTTATGTAATTTGCTTCATGAATTCCAATTGTCACTGTCGCAACTATGGTGCTATTTTTGCTTCTTCATTCTCGGTTGACTACTCAATTCTCATTCGTTTTTGCTTCTTTTCTTTAATTTTCATACGCTCTTCCTCCTGCAAAGTATGTTAGAAAATATGGGAGAACATGGTGTATTTATTCATATTTTATTTAAAATATTTAATATGTAATATATAAAATATATGAATAGATTATACCCATCAAATTACCCCACACTTGAATCCTTGCTCGTCTTCGAGGAAAAAAAATATTTCTAATGATAATATATATACATATATTTTGTTTTTATTAAAATATTTTCTTCAAAACTTTTGGTCTTTGTAGGATAGAAAATTTATTCAAAATAACTTCTTCCATCATGCCAAATGATTAATCTTTTAAACTTTACCAAATCTTGTACCTTACTTCTGATTTTACTCTTGAAAAAAAAAATTGCATTCCTTTTCGCTTAAATCGTTCGGAATTGATAACTTTATTATCACACATTTTGAATATCATAATTTTTCTTCCATAGGCTTGCTCTTCATGTTAATCTCCACTAATATAGATTCAATACAGATTTTTTAAATCTATTTAGGACTTTTTCGTGGCTTATATTGTCAGGCTTTAGGCTGGTAGGATAAAGATATTTTTGTAGTGACTTTTCTTCTTCCAGCTTGGAGCAAATGTTCCTTGATACTAATTATTCCATTTTTTTCTTTTTGCAGTATTTTTTTTGGGTATATGCTTTCATCAACATAAAGAGATATATATAAGAATATATACACACATATATATATTATATCTCTCCTTTTTCTTTTTCTTTTGTTCCGTGCCTTGCACAATCTTTCTTTTCTATTTCTCACAAACATTATTTATCATGGAAGAAGTAATAACTATAATAGTAATATACATCTCTTTTTTTTTTTCTTTTGGGGGTTATAGACCATGGTGTTTTTTAAAAAAAAATAGGATAAAGGCTCAAAGATAGGTTCTAAGAGATAATTTATTTTTTTATTTTTTTGGAGAGAATAAACGAAAAGAGGCTAAAAGGTGTATCGAAGAAAGCCTAATTTCATCTTTCAAGAATTAGTGTCATCCATTATTTCGCCTCGAACAACATTTAGAACAAGTTCTAGAAAAATTATTGAGTATACCTTCTTATGATAATAACTTTTCTCAATTCCCTTGATCTTTTGAGTTGGAGATGCTAGTTTTGCCTTCACAAAATTAAAGTCATAGGCATGGAACTGATATGGTAATGAAAAAAAAACTTAATATTTGGGCACATGTGATGACCCGATCCGTCGTCTCATGAGTTACTGCCTCGTTTCCCCCATTTTTTGCTTCTTCATGCTTCATTATCCGTATCTTGTGTAATCAGGTTGATTTGGAATGGTTTTGATAAGAAATGAGACACTTAGTCTCTTTTAAGAATGCTTAAGTTGGAAAAGTCAACCGGATGTTGACTTATGAATTAGAGGTATCGGATGTAAATTCTGATGGTTTGGTTTGCTCTGGGAGGTGATTTGTGACTTAGGAGTGTGATCGGAAGTGGTTTTGGAGGTACGGTGTAGAATTAGGCTTGAATTGGCGAAGTTAGTATTTTGGCGATTTCCGGTTGATAGGTGAGATTTTGATTCGAGGGTTGGAATAGAATTCCGAGAGTTGTTGTAGCTTCGTTATGTCATTTTGGACTTGTATACAAAATTTGAGGTCATTCATACTAGTTTTGATGTGTTTCGGCATCGGATGTGGAAGTTAGAAGTTTCAAAGTTCATAGGCTTGAATCCATTGCGAATTTGGTGTTGTGATGTTGTTTTGAGCGTTACGAAGATTGGAACAAGTTTGAAAGATGTTATGGGATATTTTGGCATGATTGGTTGAGGTCCCACTGGCCTAGGGTGAGTTTTGGGTAGTTAAACAAACTATTTCATCTTTGGAAAAATTGCAGATGTTTTTTTAGCTTCAGCTGTGCACCAGAAAATTTCTGGTGCGAGGAGTCCAGTTAGGAAGCTCATATCTTGCAATATATAAGAAATCAGAAAACTTGCAAAACACGAAAACTGTAGCTCTTATATTCTAGTTATCAAAAAGTTAAACCATTCATGATTTGGATATTAGCTCAGAAAGTTGTGATGGATCGAAAATGGCTGGTGGAGCAATTTCAACCGAATTTTCTGATGCATTTGAGAAGCTTATATCTCGGAATATATAAAGATGTATATGTTGTACAATCTATCAAATTAAAGATCTTCGAGTCTAGTTTCTAAATCTTCAAACTGTTTGTCATTTGGATATTTTTACAAAATGTTATGGGTGTTTAAACAGAAGGTGTCCGGCAAGGGAAAATTTTAATAGGATGTATAACTTGTATAGCACAAGTGCAAGGTACAACTCGACTAAGCACGGGCAGATTCTTTAAACACGAATTTGGCTTATTTCTTTCATTTGGCATGGATGATTTTGGAGATCATTTCAAGGGTGATTTCATCAAGCATCAAAGGTGAGTTGTTTCTACTTATTTTCAAGTTAAATACAAGATTATATATGAATTAGAACATGAAAATCAGTCTAAAAGTGGGTTTTAGGACTTGTGATTTTGAGACATTCTAGGATTGATTTGAAAGGTCAAGCGAGCTCCGATTTTTGTGTTCTTTATATGCACGGACTCGCGAGAGGACGAAGAACATTTCTATATAAAAAATTTTGAGTTTCGGGATGCGGGCCAGGGGTTCGTGTTTCGGACAGATTCGGGATTTTGAATAAAATTGATATATTCTGATTGGGAATTATTCCTTGAGCATAATTTGATGGTAAAAATCTGACTTGATAGATTTGGAGCTTTCAGAAGTTGATTCACGAGGCAAGCGCGTTGCAGAATAATTCCGGACTAGATTTGAGGTTAGTAATAGATGTAAATATTGTGTTGAGGGTTTGAAACCCCAAATTTGCACTTCATAGTGCTATATTGATGTGACTTTCATGTCGGATAATGGGCATGGGGTAGATCACCATTGGGGATTGTGACTTGGTCCGTCCCGCTTAATGAAAACACTACCTAATTGCTTGGAGTTGGATTGATATCCTAATAAATTGATTAATTATCATAATTGGGGCTTCGTGCCAACTGTTTGAATCCTTCAGGGATTGTTTTATTGGTTTCTTATCATGTGTACAGAAAATTGAACTCAGTCCTAGTATTAAATACTGTTTTGCAAACTCAGCCGCTTTTCTCAAAACTTGGGACTTAAATTATATTTCTAATGAAGTTTGGGCTGAATAATTTATTTGCTATTGTGCCGAGAGGCTTATGTGATTTTGGACTGATCATGGGATCGAGCAGCACGCCGTAGCGTTATTGTATTTATGGGATCGGGTTGCGCGCCGCAGCGGTATTATATTGATATTGATATGAGGCCGAGGGCCTAGATTTGATGCCACGAGATGGCTTAATAGTTGCGCTTGGGCTGTAGGAGCCCCGCCGGAGTTTGTACACACCCCCAGTGAGCGCCGTCGACGATAAATAAATGGATGGCTCGGGTTGTACACCGCAGTGGGTACTAGAGAGTACCAGTTTATGTGATGCATTGCATATTTTGACTGTCATTATTTATTTCTCTGTTGCAGCATTATTAATTTTGTTGGTTACCTTAATTGATGTTACCGGTAAACTATTGTGATTATAACTTTTCTTGTGCCTATTTAGGATTTCTTACTCTCAGCCTTTATTTAATTATTATTCTTTGGGTTGGAAGTACTCACTTTACTCCCTGCACCTCGTGTGCTGATACAGGTGCACCTACTGAGGCTGAGTGAGACTATCTCTGTCGAGCATTGTATCCGGGAGCATTAAGGTAGTTGCATGGCGTTTGCAGTCCTGATCTTCCCATCTATCCTATTTGTTTTATTCTACATTTTCTTTAGAAAAATATGTAGTAGGTTGACACTCGTGTATTTGAGGCTCAGACTTGTAACACCTTATCATTCGGAATGTGTGGTAGTATTTCTACTTGGGGTTTTCTGCATGTTTGACCATATCTCAGACTTTCAGTATGACGACTTAGTAATTAATTGTGTTAATTGAACCGTAAATTGTAGAAAAAGTGGTTTGGTTGGTAAATTGGTCAGGCTTGCCAAGCAGTGTGTTGGGCGCCATCACGACCCAGATTTGGGGTCGTGACAAGTTGGTATCAGAGCCTAGGTTACTTGGTCTCGCGAGTCATGAGCCGGTTTAGTAGAGTCTCACGGATCGGTATGGAGACGTCTGTAATTTATCCTCGAGAGGCTACAGAAACCTTTAGAAAATTCCATATTCTTGAAATTCTTGTCGTGCGACTTTGTTGGTTCAAGAACTAAATCTGTGATATTCTGTTCTCCTGCAGTTGGCGAGGACTCGTGCTATCGGACAAGGTGAACGACCACCAGTGCCACCTACTAAGGCCACCAAAGGCCGTGGTCGCGGCCGTGGTCGTGGTCGTAGCAGAGGAAGAGCAGCCAGGGCAGCACCTGTTGATCCACCAGTTGCCCATGCTCAGGATCAAACTCCAGCGGGGGATATTCCAACAGCACCTGTGCAGGCACCAGCTGTGCCTATTGTGATTCCGGGTCTTCAGGAGACCTTGGCTCAAATTTTGACAGTTTGCACTAGCCTAGCTCAGTTGGTCTCAGCCACCACAGCCGCAGCTACTTCACATGCCAGGGAAGGCACCCAGACTCATGTTAATCGCACACTTGAGCAGGTTGTGCAGGGATTGCAAACACCGGAAGCAGTTCCAGTTTAGCCGGTTGCACCAGTTCAGAACTTTGGTGTTCCAACTATGCCAGACGATGAGCAGCGTCGTCTTGAGAGGTTTGGTAGACTATAGCCTCCACATTTAGTGGTGCAGAGGGCGAGGATGCCCAGGGTTTTCTTGACAAGTGTCAGCGTATGCTTCGCATCGCAGGGATTTTGGAGTCAAGTGGTGCGTATTTTACTACATTTCAGTTCCAAGGAGCTGTGTTTACTTGGTGGGAAGATATTGAGAGGCGTAGGCCTGTTGCCGCAGCGCCCCCTACTTGGCAGCACTCCTCCACTCTGTTTCTGGAGAAGTATGTACCGCAGTCCCGCAGAGAGGAGCTGCATAGGCAGTTTGAGTGGTTGACTCAGGGGGATATGTTCGTGACCCAGTACGAGATGAGATTTTCACAGTTGGCTACTCATGCTACTTGGATGATTCCGATGGATCGTGAGGGGATCCAAAGATTTGTGGATGGTCTTGACTACTCTCTCCGTATTTTGATGACTAGAGAGAAAGTATTGAGTGCTTCGTTCGAGGAGGTGGTTGATATTGCTCATGGTATTGAGACAGTTCGCTGCAGAGAGCGAGAGGAGAGAGAGGCCAAGAGGCCTCGAGGATCGGGCAGTTTCAGTGGTGCTCCGTCGAAGGGCCAGTTTCAGCGAGGTAGAGGTCGTTCTTTTAGGCCTGCTCATTAAGATCGTCCAGAGTACCGTAGGGGATTTTCAGACCGTGGTCATCAAGAGTTCCAGTAGGGCCAGTCTTCACTTAGTGCCCTCCCAGCTCAGAGTTCATCTCCTGCCCCATCAGTTCAGGGTTCTTCAGCGCCGAGTGCACCTGCTAGTCACTCCGGTGCGAGAGGCTCCCTTTAGTTCCCATCTCCAACACTAGGTAGTTGTTATGAGTGCGGGAAGTTTGGGCATATGAAGAGGTATTGTCCTTGACTTCATGGGGGTCGGTCTCAGCCTTCGACTTTCGCACCAGCTACTTCATCACCCGCCCAGCCAGCCAGGGTGGAGGTCAGACAGCCAGGGGTTGCCCTAGAGGTGGAGGTCGATCCGACAAGGGCCATGCTCGCTTCTATGCTATGATCGGTAGGTCAGATGCTATTGCTTCAGACGCTGTTATCACCGGTATTGTCTCAGTGTGCCACAGAGAAGCCGCTATATTATTTCATCTCGGTTCCACCTATTCATATGTGTCTTCATATTTTGCTCATTATTTGGGTACGCCCCGGGAGTTTCTTTCTTTACCTGTTCATGTATCTACCCCGGTGGGCGATACTGTGATTGTGGACCTTGTGTACCAGTCATGTGTTGTGATTATCTGGGGTCTGGATACCCGAGTTGATTTATTACTATTGAGCAAGGTAGACTTCGATGTCATTCTGGGCATGGATTGGCTATCTCTGTGTCATGCTATCCTAGACTGTCATGCTAAGAGTCACTTTGGCTATTTTGGGGGTTTCGCGGATCGAGTGGCGTGGTATGACTGATTATATTCCTAGCAGAGTAATTTCTTTCTTAAGGGCCCAACGTATGGTTGGGAAGGGTTGTTTATCATATCTATCTTTTGTGCGAGATGTTGAAGCTGAGACTCCTAGTATCGATTCAGTCCCAGTTGTAAGGGATTTTTTTGATGTATTTCCTGCAGACCTGCCGGGCATGCCGTCGAATAGGGATATTGATTTTGGCATTGATCTGGTGCCGGGCACTCAACCCATTTCTATTCCACCATACCGTATGGCACCAGCGGAGCTGAAGGAATAGAAGGAGCAGCTTCAGGAGCTCCTAGAAAAATGGTTCATTCGGCCTAGTGTGTCACCTTGGGGTGCACTAGTCTTATTTGTAAAGAAGAAGGATGGCACAATAAGAATGTGCACTAATTACTGGCAGTTGAATAAAGCAACAGTGAAGAATAAATATCCTTTGCCTCGTATTGATAATTTATTTGATCAGCTACAGGGAGCTTGTGTATTTTCCAAAATTGATCTTCGTTCAGGCTATCACCAGTTGAAGATCAGGGATTCAGACATTTCTAAGACAGCCTTCAGGACCAGATACGGTCGCTATGAGTTCCTTGTTATGTCTTTTGGGTTGACTAATGCCCCAGTAGCATTCATGCATCTAATGAACAGTGTGTTCCGGCCTTATCTCGATTCATTTGTCGTAATCTTCATTGATGATATTCTTGTGTATTCGCGTAGTCAGAAAGAGCACGCAGAGCATTTGAGAGTTGTGTTGCAGAGATTAAGAGAGGAGAAGCTTTATGCAAAATTTTCCATGTGTGAATTCTGGCTTAGCTCAGTGGCTTTCTTGGGACATGTGGTGTCCAGCGAGGGTATTCAGGTTGACCCAAAGAAGATAGAGGCGGTACAGAGTTGGCCTAGACCGTCCTCAGCCATGGGTATTTGTAGCTTCCTTGGTTTGGCAGGTTATTATCGCCGGTTTGTTCAGGGTTTTTCATCTATCGCATCGCCCTTTACTAAGTTGACTCAGAAAGGTGTTTCGTATGTATGGTCGCACGAGTGCGAGGCGAGCTTTCAGAAGCTCAAGACAGCTTTGACCACAGCTCCAGTGTTGGTGTTGCTATCAGCTTCAGGTTCATATACTGTATATTGTGATGCTTTGAGAGTTGGCATTGGTTGTGTATTGATGTAGGAGGGCAGAGTTATTGCTTATGCTTCTCGTCAGTTGAAGCCCCACGAGAAGAACTACCCTGTTCATGACTTAGAGTTGGCTGCTATAGTTCATGCCTTAAAGATTTGGAGGCATTATTTGTATGGCGTATCATGTGAGGTATTCACTAATCATCGCAGTCTACAGCATTTGTTTAAGCAGAAAGACCTTAATTTGAAGCAGCGGAGATGGCTAGAATTACTTAAAGACTATGATATCCCTATTCTGTATCATCCGGGAAAGGCCAATGTAGTGGCCGATGCCTTGAGCCGAAAGGCAGTGAGTATGGGAAGCTTGGCGTACATTCCAGTTGAGGAGAGGCCATTTGCAGTTGATGTTCAGGCCTTAGCCAATCAGTTTGTGAGATTGGACATTTTGGAGTCATGTCGTGTGTTGGCTTGTGTGGTTTCTCGATCTTCTTTATATGACCACGTCATAAAGTGCCAGTATAATGATCCGCATTTGCTTGTCCTGAAGGACAGAGTTCAGCATGATGATGCCAAAGATGTGACTATTGATGATGAGGGCGTATTGAGGATGCAGGGCCGTATCTGTGCGCCCAATGTAGATGGGCTTAGAGAGTTAATTCTGGAAGAAGCCCACAGCTCGCGGTATTTTATTCACCCGGGTGCCCCGAAGATGTATCAGGATCTCAAACAGCACTATTGGTAGAGGAGAATGAAGAAAGATATTGTAGGTTATGTAGCTCGGTGTCTCAACTGTCAGCAGGTGAAATATGAGCATCAGAGGCCGGGTGGTTTGCTTCAGCGGATAATTATTCCAGAATGGAAGTGGGAGAGAGTTACTATGGATTTTGTGAGTGCTCTTCCTCGAACTTTGAATAAATTTGATTCTATTTGGGTGATTGTTGATCGGCTGACCAAATTCGCGCACTTCATTCCGGTGTGTACTACTTATTCTTTGGAGCGGTTGGCAAGGATATTCATCCGAGAGATTTTGCGATTGCATGGTGTTCCAGTTTCTATTATCTCAGATAGAGGTACTCAGTTTACCTCCCAATTTTGGAGAACTTTTCAGCGAGAGTTGGGTACTCAGGTGGAGTTGAGCACAGTATTTCATCCTCAGACGGACGGACAGTCCGAGCGTACTATTCAGATATTGGAGGATATGTTGTGTGCCTGTGTGATTGATTTCGGAGGTTCTTGGGATGAGTTTCTGCCGCTTGCAGAGTTTGCTTACAACAACAGCTATCAGTCCAGCATTCAGATGGCACTGTATGAGGCCTTGTATGGAAGGCGGTGTAGATCTCCAGTGGGTTGGTTTGAGCCCGGCGAGGCTAGATTATTCGGGACAGAGTTAGTTCAGGATGCCTTAGAGAAGGTGAAGGTGATTCAGGAGAGACTTCGTACAGCTCAATCGCTTCAGAAGAGTTATGCGGATCGGAAGGTTCGAGATGTATCTTACATGGTGGGCGAGAAGGTCTTGCTGAAGGTTTCGCCCATGAAGGGTGTTATGACATTCTGAAAGAAAGGGAAGTTAAGCCCGCGATTTATTGTACCTTTTGAGGTACTTAGCAGAGTTGGAGAGATGGCATATATGCTTGCCTTGCCACCTAGTTTGTCAGGTGTTCATCCGGTATTCTATGTTTCCATGCTCCGGAATTATATTGGGGACCTGTCTCATGTTTTGGATTTCAGCACAGTGCAGTTAGATGAGGATTTGACTTATGATGTGGAGCCAGTGGCTATTTTGGGTCGACAAGTTCGAAAATTGAGATCAAAAGGTATAGCGTCAATGAAAGTGCAGTAGTGTCACGACCCAATTTCCAAAGCCAGTCGTGATGGAGTCACTCGTGAAGACAAGGCCGGCCAGACCATCTCAGAACACCACTTAAAGCACTTAATCTGTTATATAGCAGTTCGAATATGAATTTATGATACTAATCAATATGAATATAGCCCAATACAGCCCGACCGGGGTGTCACAAGTCACGAGCATCTAGGAGGATCCTTATTATAGTTTAAAATATATAATACATAGAGTAAAATCTGGAAAACAAGAAGGAGAAGAATATCGGTGCCGCGAACGCCGGCGGTCACCTTGCTTAGCTACGATAGCAATACCTTCAATCCGCTACTAACCCGCTACCGGGTGAATCAGTACCTGCAACAGCATGCGAGGTGCAGGGAGTAAACTGAGTACTTTCAACTCAGTGGTAATAAGAGAGAATAATAACAGAGCGATAAGAAAACATGTATGAGCACACCAAAATGCTATAAAAGACAGTACAACCTTCTGAGAAAGATAGTAAAACCGTAACATCGAGAAAATACTT
>MU774053.1:0-26340 GCA_026770625.1 Nicotiana glauca
CGATCACACTCCTAAGTCACAAATCATCCCCCGAAGCTAACCGAACCACCGGAATTCACATCCGATCCCTCTAACTACATAGTCAACTTTCGGTTGACTTTTCTAAAATAAGCTTTATTCTAAGAGGCTAAGTGCCTCATTTCCAACTAAAACCAACTCAATTCCACCCGATCAACTCAAATATTAATATTGAAACATAAGGCAACACAATATATGGAAAACGGAGCGGTAACTCACGTGACGACGGGCCGGGTCGTCACAAGTCCTGCATAGAGCAACAATTCTCAAGCTCTACAATCATCTCGATATATCATTCTCATTACCTATCTCCTTTGAGCATAAATGAATCAGATAAGAAAGACGATTAGCTGAAATTATTACAAATGTTAAGAGTTACCAAGAATATTTGGTAGAGAAATGCCCATGTCATTATCCAATACCTTACCTACAGAAAATAGATTAAGGGATATCAGAACTATAAAATAAGTCTTAAGGGAAATTTTAGAGTAAAATAAATACAAACATACATACATACATTCAACTCTATTTAATTAACAAATTAACTACATAAATTGGTTTTGGTTCATATATGTTTGTTATGACAGGTGATGTCTCTGCAGATACTGAAAGGCTAGCCTCAAATGGAAGCACAAACTTAGGATAACCATCATCATACTATTAATCATGTCTAGAAGAAGCTGCAGAAATAATATTAGTAGGAAATTTACAACTTTTGGTAGTTTTACTTCCAAAAAAAAACTTAGGCACTCATATATCTTGATCTCATTAGGAATTCAAAGATACCCTACGTCTTTTCAAAGAAATAAAAGAAAGGCAAATAATTACACTATTTAAGAAGACACAATAACAAAATTAAAGTGTAGAAAGACAAAAGGACCGATAATTTCATATGAGCGGGGTTGATAATCCAATGCAGGCAACAACAATAATTAGTTAGCCAGGTAATGACGAACAACTCATGTTCTCTCGCAAAACATCTCTTCTTTGTTAACAAGCTTTTAATAAGAAGTTCCACACTAACATGAGCTGCATGAAAATATAGAAATATTTGGATAACATACAAAAACTTTTTATTAGAGGACCTTTTACTAAAGCAAATCAATGAATCAAACAATCAAAACTGATCACAAGATGTCATTTGCTAGGGGATGATAGACAAAATAATCAAAGAAAGCATTCTTGCTTGAATCCACATTAATATATACTCCAACAAAGATATTGACACAAAAGGAATTATTAACCACGGAATGTCGAGGAAATTGCCATTTTCATCATTCTTTCTCATTTATGCATGTCTGGAAGAAAGAAGTTTTTGTATTAACAGCAAGAAGTCATGAAATACATAAAAGAGCTGCCTCGCTGCATTTTCCATTCAGACAAGTCGTGAAGAAGGAAAGTTGTTGTTCATTTAACAACATGATATCATGAAATATATATAAGTTTTGCCTCACAACACTGAACCAATAGTAACTCTACAACTTTTAAGTGTTGTAGTATGTAATTTTAAACATCAAATTTCAATCTTAAGGTACTGATGCTTTTTATTTATCCAAAATTATACGAAATTTGTCATTTGAAAGCTAAATGTTGCATCATTAATATAAAAACAAAAGCACTAAGGGGGTGCTTGGCATTATCAAATGTTACATCATTCTTATCTCAACAAAAGAGTTACAGTAGAAACTTTATCTTTCTTTTGTCACTTGGCCCTATATTACTCTCCTCACAGGTTTTTATTTTCTTTTGAAAGACTTAAACAATTGAATAAGGCTTTACTCTTAACAGTATGAGCTAATATATAGCGTGTCATGTAGATGACATTTCATTACACCCTTTCATGCTTTATATTTTAGTTATTTTCTCCTCAAAACTAATAGACAGCCTGGGTTTTTTGTGGCCCTTTATGCCCAAATTAATTCATAAATTGTCACCTTTCATAAAAGTTGATTATATGGTTTACATCCACGTGTTGGTATCAAAAGATGGAAGTTAAATCTCAATAGCCATAATCCTCCCAAAATATTGTTACCTATGCCAAGTGACTCTTGGGGAAATGTGAATATCATTCAACTTCTTTTAAATTGAATTTTTATCCAACACATTTTGGAACTAAGTTTCATCAAAAATCTGAAATTTTCCAATAAAATTTTTCTCCAGGAAAGTTAATGGTGGAAATAATAAAAACTCAGGCCGTTCTTTTAAATTATATCAATTATTAAAAATTATAATTCAACTAAAATAGGCCAAAATATCATACTTGTAGTGTTTAAGATAAAGCACAAACATCCTATTTATTTATCGATACTCAAAGGTAGAAGACTTGACACTTACATGGTTTCATTGTGGAGAAAATGTCAAAAGCAAGCTTTGAAAACTAAAGTCTATCAGGAGCAACTTGTATAAACGATATGTACTTTGGGGTTTGAATGAAGATGCCTATATTATAAAAACCCTATGAAAAAATAATCGAATCATACAAATTGTTCAACACTTTCGGACATATTGTCAATGTGATGACCCAAAAGGTCATCTCGTATTTTAGAAAAATATGTATTCCGAGGACTTAAAAACCTCCTTTTATTCTACCTCAATTTGGGTATGCAGTCCGAGCATATATCCGGAAAGTCCTTATGTGAAAATTTGAGAAAAATACTAAGTTTTGTCTTTAAAATGATATTAAGTTGACTTTGGTCAATATTTTAGGTAAATGGATCCGGACCCATGTTCCGACGGCCCTGTAGTGTCCATAGTAAAGTTTGGGACTCGTGTGTATGCCCGAAATCATATTCCGAGGTCCCTAATCCGAGAAAAGAATTTTTAAAGAAAATTATTTGCTAGAAAATATAAAGACTCTTTGAAATAAAATGATGTGTGTTCTTGATGGTATCGGGCTCGTATCTTGGTTCTGAAGCCCGGTACAGGTTTAAAATAATGATTAAGTCGAATCTGTGAAATTTGGTAAGAATCAGAGTTGATTTGGTATAAATCAAACGGTTCATTAAGAAAATGGAAATTTCAATATTCTTAAAGAATTTCATGAATTTGAGGTTAAATTCGTAGTTTTTGATGTTATTTTGATGATTTTGTTGCACGAGCAAGTCCGTATGATATTTTTAGAGTTACGTGCATGTTCGGTTTGGAACCCGGAGGGCTCGGGTGAGTTTTGAATAGGCCACGGGCTGATTTAGACTTAGGAAAATGCACTGTGAATCTGGTATTTTGCACATGCCTCTGATCTCGAAATTGTGCGATCGGGCTTCGCAATTGCAAAGTGGTCAGGCTTGGAAAATGCGACCAGAGTGTCGTAATTGCGAACCAAGCCTGGGCAGGCCTTCGTCGCAAATTTGAAGTCTGGGCTGGTAATTGCGAAGGGCCCTCTGTCGCAAATGCGACATATTTTTCACAAATGCGAAGGTAGCAGATTTCAAAGGTTTCGCAATTCGTCTCAACTGCGACCTATTAAGTTGGATTTTGACGGGATTTCCATATCATTCTTCAAAACTTTAAAACATAAACTCCTAAGGGCGATTTTTCAAGAGCAAATTCTTTCATAAATCATAGGTAAACAATTTCTAACTCATTTTCTTCAATCTATTTCATCTTTTACATGATTTCACTTCAAAATCTAGGGTTTTTCATAGAAAATTGAGTATTTTTGGGTAGAAGTTAGGATTTTCAAATACATCAAAATCGGACCACAAACAACCCCTCAAATCCCTAAATCAAGGTCTCCAATTTCAAACCCTAAAATCCCAATTTTAACCCTCATTTTTTATAAATTTCTTGCCAAATCAGTAGAATAATACCATATAAACGAGTTTTGGTTCCAAAATCTTGCCTCATTGAAGCTCCCTTGAATTCTCTTTCAAAAACCTCCCAAAAAGCTAAATTCTCGGATGAAAATGGCGAAAGAATAGGCTGAAATCGCGACAAAACCTTATATAGGTTCTGACCGAGGGTTTCCGCACATGCGGCCTTAACCTCGCACCTGCGGACCCGCACCTGCGGTCCCAGGTGCGCATCTGCGAAAAACCACTTAATACACTAGGTCGCATTTGTGCTTCACTTATCACACCTGCGATTTGTGAACTCCAAGCGCCTAGCCGCATCTGCTGCTACTCCATTGCTTCTACTATCACGCACCTGTAGTCCCCAATCCGTAGGTGCGGTTATGACAGAACTTCAGCAGCGGAAGCTGCTTCCAAACCTCCCAAATTCTTCTGTCAACCTTCCGAAATTATACCGAGGATTCCCGGGACCTCAACCAAAAATACGAACAAGTCATATACCACTATTCAAACTTGTACCAATCTTCAAAATACTTAAAACAACATCGAATCATCAAAACAGTCTCGGATTCAAGCCTAAGGATTCTAAAACTTCCAATTTTTGCTTTTGATCAAAAAGTCTATCAAACCTCGTCCAAATGACCTGAAATTTTGTACACACGTCCCAAATAACACGACGGACCAACTCTAACATACGGAATTCCATTCCGACCCCGATATCAAAATCTCACTATCGAACCGGAAACTTAAAAAATTTGAATTTCGACATTTCAAGCCTAATTAAGCTACGGACCTCCAAAACACAATCCGAACATGCCCCTAAGTCCGAAATCACCCAACGGAGCTTAACGAAATCGATGGAATTCCATTCCAAGATCGTCTTAACACTGCTCCGACTACGGCCCAAATTCTAAAGCTTAGCTCTCATTTAGGGACTAAGTGTCCCAAAACACTCCGAAACTCAAAATGAACCCTCCTGACAACTCACAATAGCAGAAACAAATACGGTGAATGCAGTTAATAGGGGAATGGAGCATTAATTCTTAAAATAATCGGTCGGGTCGTTACATCCTCCCCCTCTTAAAACATTCATTCATTCTCGAGAGAGCATAGAGACATACCTCATTGGTGAAAAGATAAGGGTAACGGCTGCGCATATCGTACTCGGCCTCCTAAGTCGCCTCATCCACCGACTGACCCCACCACTAAACCTTCACTGATGCAATGTTCTTTGACCTCAATTTTCAAACCTGCGTGTCCAATATAGCCACTGGCTCATCAATATAAGATTGATCCTTGTCCAACTAGACTTAACTGAAATCCAACACGTGCGACGAATCACCGTGATACTTCCGGAGAATAAAAATATGAAATACCGCATGAACTCCTGCCAAGCTTGGAGGTAAGGCAAGCTCATAAGCAACCTCCCCAATACATCGCAATATCTCAAAACAAACAATAAACCTCGGACTCAATTTCCCTTTCTTCCCAAATCACATAACGCCCTTCATAGGCGAAACTCGAAGCAAGACCCGCTCTCCAACTATATAGGAAACATCACGAACCTTCCGGTCCTCATAACTCTTCTGTCTGGACTGGGCTGTACGAAGTCTATCATGAATCACCTTAACCTTCTCCAAGGCGTCCTGAACCAAGTCTGTGCCCAATAATCTAGACTTATCCGGCTCAAACCAACCAACTGGGGACCTACACTGCCTACCATACAAGGCCTCATACAGTGCCATCTGAATGTTGGACTGGTAGTTGTTGTTGTAGGCGAACTCAGCTAGTGGAAAGAACTGATCCCAAGAACCTATAAACTCCATCACATATGCACGGAGTATATCCTCAAGAATCTGAATAGTACGTTCGGACTATCCGTTCGTTTGGGGGTGAAATTATGTGCTCAACTCCACCTGAGTGCCCAACTCATGATATACGGTCCTCCAGAACCGCTATGTGAATTGAGTACCTCTATCTGAAATGATAGAAACTGGAATACCATGCAGACGAACAATATCCTGAATATAAATCTTTGCCAGCTGCTTCGAAGAATAGGTAGTACATACAAGAATGAAGTGTGCGAACTTGGTCAGTCGATCCACAATCACCCAAATGGCATCGAACTTCTTCAAAGTCCGTGGGAGCCCAACTACGAAGTCCATGGTGATTTGCTCCCACTTCCACTACGGAATCTCTATCTGCTGAAGTAACCCACCCGGTCTCTGGTATTCATACTTTACCTACTGACAATTGAGGCACCAAGCTACAAACCCAACTACATCTTTCTTCATCCGCCTCCACTAATAGTGTTGTCTCAAATCCTGGTATATCTTCGCGGCACCCGGATGGATGGAATACCGCGAACTATGGGGCTCTTCTAGAATCAACTCCCGAAGCCCATCAACATTGGGTACACAAATCCGACCCTGCATCCTCAATACCCCGTCATCACCAATGGTAACATCTCTGGAATCACCTCGCAAAACCTTGTCCTTGAGGACAAGCAAATGAGGGTCATCAAACTGACACGCCCGGATACGATCACACAAGGAAGACCGAGAAACCACACAAGCAAGGATCTGGCTGGGCTCCGAAAGATCCAATCTTACAAACTGGCTGGCTAAGGTCTGAACATCCACCGCCATAGGCCTCTCTGCTGCTGGTAAATAGGCTAAACATCACCAAACTCTCCGCCCGGCAACTCAA
Source organism: Nicotiana glauca (assembly GCA_026770625.1). NCBI lineage: Eukaryota > Viridiplantae > Streptophyta > Magnoliopsida > Solanales > Solanaceae > Nicotiana > Nicotiana glauca. The sequence goes on from MU774053.1 coordinate 6,519, forward strand.
AGCATCGGCCACCATATTGGCCTTGCCCAGGTGATATAAGATAGTGATATCATAGTCTTTCAGTAGCTCTAACCTCCCACTCTTGCGCTAATTAAAGTCCTTCTACTTGAACAGATGCTGCAAACTCTGGTGATCAGTATAAATCTCACAAGTCACCCTATACAAATAATGACGTCAGATCTTCAAGGCGTGAACAATAACAGGTAACTCGAGATCATGGGCAAGATAATTCTTCTCATGTACTTTTAACTTTCTGGACATGTAGGCAATCACCCTACCTTCCTGTATCAATATCTCTCCAAGGCCAATCCTCGAGGCATCAAAATAGACAGTATAAGACCCCGAACCGGTAGGCAATATCAAAACTGGAGTTGTGGTCAAAGCTGTCTTGAGCTTATGAAAGCTCTCCTCACACTCTTCCGTCCACTTGAACGGAGCACCCTTCTGGGTCAGCCTAGTCATAGGTGCTGCAATGGATGAAAATCCCTCAACAAATCCACGATAATAACCCGTCAAGCCAAGAAAACTGCAGATCTCTGTAGCTGAGAATGGTCTGGGCCAACTCTACACTGCTTCCACTTTCTTCGGATCCACCTTTATCCCCTCACTTGATACCACGTGACCCAAGAACTCCACGGAATCCAACAAAAACTCACATTTTGAGAACTTGTAATATAACTTCTTTTCTCTCAAAGTCTGAAGCACTATCCTCAGGTGTTGCTCATGATCTTCCTCACTCCGGGAGTATACCAAAATGTCATCAATAAAGACAATGATGAATGAGTCAAGATATGGCCAGAATACATTGTGCATCAAATGCATAAAGGCTGATGGGGCATTAGTCAGCCAAAATGACATAACAAGGAACTCGTAATGACCATACCGATTACTAAAGGCAGTCTTCAGGATATCTGGCTCTCGAATCTTCAACTAATGATAGCCTGAATGCAAGTCAATCTTAGAAAATACACGAGCACCCTGTAACTGATCAAACAGGTCATCAATACGAGGCAAAGGATAATAGTTCTTCACTGTAACCTTGTTCCATTGGCAATAATCAATGCACATATGCAGAGAACCATCATTCTTCTTCGCAAACAAGACAGGAGCACCCCAAGGTGATATACTAGGCCGAATAAAACCTTTATCAAGAAATTCCTATAATTGCTCTTTCAACTCCTTCAACTCAGGAGGAGCCATACGGTACGGAGGAATAGAAATGGGCTAAGTTCCCGGAAACAGATCAATGCCAAAATCAATATCTCTATCGGGCGGCATGCCCAAAAGATCAGCTGGAAACACATTAGAGAAATCTTGTACTACTGGGACTGAATCAACTGTAGGGGTATCAATACTGACATCTCTCACATAAGCTAGATACGCATCACACCCCTTCTCAACCATGCGTTGAACCTTAAGGAATGAAATAACTCTAGTGGAAGTATGATCTAAGGTACCCCTCCACTCTACTCGCGGTACATTTAGCATAGCCAGCATCATGATTTTCGCGTGATAATCAAGAATAACATAATGGGGTGACAACCAGTCCATGCCTAAGATAACATCAAAATATACCATACTGAGCAATAATAAATCCGTTCTGGTCTGAAAACAACTAAGAACAATCAAACACAACCAATAAACGCGGTCCACAACAAGAGAATCTCTAATAGGAGTAGAAACATAAACATGAGAACTCAAGGAATCCCGAGATACGCCCAAATGCTGGGCAGAATAAGATGACACATAAGAATAAGTGGAGTCTAGATTGAATAAAACCGATGCATCTCTATGACAGACTAGGATAATACCTATGATGACAAAATCGGATGTGACAACCTCAGTACGGGCAGGAAGGGCATAGTATCAGGCCTGGCCACCTCCTCTAGGGCGACCTCTACCTCCCCGACCTCCACCCCTAGCTGACAGGGCAGGTGGGGTAGAAACTGGTGCTGTAACCATAGCCTTGGAACTCCGCGGGGCACGCTGTGGCTGAGATGTCTGTGGAGGTGCACTCCTCGTAAGTCTGGGACAATCCCTCACAATATGACATGTGTCTCCACACTCAAAACAAGATCTGGGAGAATGTGGCGATTGTGACTAGCCACTAAAAGCACCTCGTGCAGAAGGCATACTAGATACTGGAGGCACATAATAAGGCTCCTGAGGTCTAGGAGGAGCGGGGATATCACTGGCTACTGGAAGAGCTGAGTGAACGGGGCGACTCACACAACCCCTACCATGACGAGCTGGAGCTGGGGCACGGCCCCCAGAATAATGGCCCGACTATCGAGACCTCTTGGCCTCCCTCTCATCTCTGTCTCAAGCATGCATACCTTCTACTCTCCTAGCCACCTGCTGATAAGAAATATCCATCTCCAACTCCCGAGCCATACTAGACCTGATGTTGGGGATGAGCTCCTCAAGAAACCTGCGAACTCACTCACGAACTGTAGAAACCAAAGTTGGTGCATGCCTAGCCAAGTTAGTGAAACGGACAGCAAACTCCGAGATAGTCATAGAACCCTGGCGCAAATGCTCAAACTCCGCGCGCCATACGTCCCTGAGGCTCCGAGGAACATACTCTCCCACGAACATATCTGAAAACTGAGTCCAGGTCAGGGAAGCAGCCTCATCTGGACTGTCTAACTCATAAGTACACCACCAGTGATAGGAGGCTCCTCGAAGCTGGAAGGTGGTGAAGGAACCCCCGCTCGATCCTGATATACCCATGGTACGGAGGATACTGTAGCACTCATCTAGAAATCTCAGAGTGTCATCCAATGCTAGTCCACTGAATGTAGGAGGTTGATACTTTTTGAACCTCTCAAGCCTCCTCTACTCTTCCTCTGAAGCTACTGCCCTCTCCTCGGGCTAAACTGGGGCTACAGGCTGTGCTGGTATAATCTTTAGGACCTGCTCAACATGCACTCGCTGCTCAGGAGTGCGGGCGGCGGGAGTCTGATCACCTCCGGTAGCACGTGTCCTCACTATCTGTGAGAGAATGGAAGATAGAAGTTTAGAATTTCGATATCAATAATCTCGCACGACATGGAAATCAAGTGAAGTGAAATTTTTTCTTAACAGTTACATAGCCTCTCGTAGATAAGCATAGACGTCTCCGTACCGATCCACGAAACTCTAGTAAACCAGCTTGTTATTGATGACTCCTATAAACCTAGAGCTCTGATACCAACTTTTCATAACCCAAGTTCGCTCTCCGTCAACTGTCGTGACGGCACCTAGTCTCTACAACTAGGTAAGCCTAACAAATTGCGAAAAATAAACAAAATACGAAAACAAAGGAAAACCAAAGACAAAACGAAATAAAACGATTAAGATGCCGCTCGGCATAGACCAATGCATGTTCTCAAAAACTGAATCAACTTTCAAAACCCGCAGTCTCATGAAATCACAAGCTGAGAAAAGTTTACATAAGGTTCTAACTCCAAAATGTCCAATCAACAGAAAGTATAGGAGATCTAAAGCTAATTGAAGGAATAGAGAGAGACTCATCGGTCTGTGGACGCGGAAGATATACCTCAAAGTCTCTATAGATCGCCTCGCCTCGCTAACGGTATGGCTGAGCCGATGAACCTGAATCTGCACACGAAAAACATGTGCAGGAAAGGGCATGAGTACACAACGACAGTACCCAATAAATTCCAAGCCTAACCTTGGTCGAGTAGTGACGAGGAAGGTCAGGGCCCTACCAGTCACATACATATATATATCAAGATATAAAGCAGTAAGAAGCAACACAGGATAATAAGGATAAAAACAACTGCAACGGAGAGAAAAATCACGGAAAAGAATGTAACTCCACATAGAGATAGCAACCGGGGATCTCCCAGGATATCGTCCTGTAGTCCCCAAATGTAAATATCAAGTGGATCTCCCAGGTGTCGTCCTGCAGTCCAACTCATAGTGCGTAAGGGATCTATCGGAATACCGATCTGTAGTCCCTAATGTAAATGTCCAGTACAAGGGGAATCTACCAGGTGTTGTCCTGCAGTTCCAATGTAAATGTGCAGGGAGATCTACTGGAATACCAATCCGTAGTCTCAAATAAACAAGCAAGGGGGATCAACCGGGATATCGACCGTAGTCCCAAAGTAAACACACAGCAGCAACGCGAAGAATATTCAATTCAATCCGATTTCATACCAAGGAAAAATAGGTATTTCTAACCTAGCATGTTGCATAGAATTCAAATAAAGCTGCTTGAGCAAGTAAAGCAATTAAGTCATTTAGACATGCTTCCCTAAACTAACAGTAGATTTAAATTGCAAGTAGTGTACAACAAGGGAAAACACGATTATAGTTACTTAATAAAAACAGGATTTTCAACAATTAGCACATGTACACACTCGTCACCTTACGTACAAGGCATTTCATATATCAACAATACACAATCCTAAGGGGAGTTCCCCCACACAAGGTTAGGCAAGCCACTTACCTCGAACCAGCTCAATCAACTCGATATCACGTTTGTGCCATGAGTACCCGACTCCAAATGGCCCAAATCTATTCAAATTAATTGCATTATATAAATATAACTTCAAGTAGCTAATTCAAGTAATAAATTCGAAACTAACACACTAAATTAGGAAAATCGCCCAAAAATATCCCCTGGGCCCACGTTTCAAAATCGGATAAAATTCATAAAACTAGAATCCTTACGCTCTCACGAGTTCATGCATACCAAATACATCGAAATCGAACCACAAACAACCCCTCAAATACCTAAATCAAGGTCTCCAATTTCAAACCCTATACCCCCAATTTTAACCCTCATTTTCCATAAATTTCTTGCCAAATCAGTAGAATAATACCATATAAATGAGTTTATGTTCCAAAAATCTTATACCTCCTCGAAGCTCCCTTTAATTTTCTCTCAAAAACCTCACAAAAAGCTAAATTATCGGAATGGTGAAAGAATAGGCTGAAATCGCGACAGAACCTTATATAGGTTATGGCCTAGGGTTCCCGCACATGCGGCCTTGACCTCACACTTGCGGTCCTGCAACTGCAGTCCCAGGTGCGCGTATCTGCAAAAACCCACTTAATGCACTGGGTTGCACCTGCGGTCTAGCCGGTGCGCTCTTGCTCTCGCACCTGTGATTTCTGAACTCCAAGCGCCTAGCTGCATCTGTAGCTACTCCATCGCTTCTGCGATCACGCACACGCGGTCCCTAATCCGCAGGTGCGGTTATGACAGAACTTCAGCAGCTGAAGCTGCTTCCAAATCTCCCAAATTCTTCCGTCAACCTTCCGAAATCATCCCGAGGCCCACCGGGACCTCAACCAAAAATACGAACAAGTGATATACTACTATTCAAACTTGTACCAATCTTCGGAACACTCAAAACAATATCGAATCATCAAAGCAGCCTCGGATTCAAGCCTAAGGATTCTAAAACTTCCCATTTCCGCTTTTGATCAAAAAGTCTATCAAACCTCGTCCGAATGACCTGAAATTTTGCACACACGTCCCAAGTAACACGACAGACCTACTCCAACTTCCAGAATTCCATTCCGACCGCAATATCAAAATCTCGCTATCGAACCGGAAACTTCAAAAATTTAACTTTCGGCATTTCAAGCCTAATTAAGATACGGACCTCCAAAACACAATTCGAACACGCCCCTCAGCTTGTAATCACCCAACGGAGCTTAACAGAATCGACAGAATTCCATTTCGAGGCTCTCTTCACACTGCTCCGATTATGGTCCAAATTCTCAAGTTTAAGCTTTCATTTAGGGACTAAGTGTTCTAAAACACTCCGAAACTCAAAACGAACCCTCCCGACAACTCACAATAGCAGAAACAAATACGGGGAATGCAGTTAATAGGAGAACAGGGCGTTAATTCTTAAAACGACCAGCCGGATCGTTACACTTCACTTATTATGTACTCCCTCCGTTTCATATTAGATGAGGTAGGTTGACTCGGCACGGAATTCTAGAAAAAAGAAGAAGACTTTAGAAACTTGTTGTCTTAAAAGCTTAAGGAGTAAAAGGTTTGTGGGGTCATGACATTTATATGACTATAAAAGATTCTCATTAAGGATAAATGGGTAAAATGAAAGAGTTTAAAGTTGAATTATTTCTAAATTTAAAAATATATCATTTGTTTTGGAACATACTAAAAAGGGAAGTAAGCATTTAATATACCACGCATGGAGCAGTTAATATGCACCCGTTATATCAAAAGAGTAATAATTGCAGTAGTACTTTGCTGTTTGCACCGAATTGTAGTAAATTGGAAATTCATGCATTATTGGGGTTTAAAGTATTATTTGTATCTTTAGTAATACAAGAACTGGAGTTATAATCTTTGAGTTTGGAGCTAAAGTTAAATCCTATGACACTAGATGATCTTTTTCATCTGTTTAAGGTTAGGAGCATACCTTCATTTGCAAAACTTGATTAATGTATTATGTACTTCACTGATTATCATTGACTAATAACACTTACCTTTTAAAATCGGAAAAGGGTTCAAAATGTCCCTAGTGCCTAAACTATTGAAAAATATTTAAAAATATCCTTCAGCCACCTTTCGGGCTAAAAATACCCCTCCATCCAGTTTTTTAGTTCACTTATGCCCTTTGACCATTAGCTCAATGCTAAATTAAAAATAATTATTTTTTGTAAAACTTTAAAAAATATATTTTGCAAAATATTTTTATTTTTTAAACTAATGCATCACTAGTCCATTAATTTAGTAAAGTCTTCTTATTTTATTTTTTTTAGTATTTAAAAAAATAATTCAGTTATTAAAAAAACTATTTTTTTCCAGTTCTTTTAAAGCATTTTTTTTGTAAAAACTAAAAAAATATTTTTTATAAAATATTTTCGTTTTTAAAAGCTGAAAAAAATATTTTCAACAAAATATTTTCGTGTTTGACAAAAAAAAAATCTTTCTTTTCAGTTTTTTTAAAGCATTTCGTTTTATTTTTGTTTTTCAGGTTTTCTTAAAGAAAAAATATTTTCGTTTTTTTAAAAAAACTAGAAAAAAAAAACGAAAAAATAAATAATTAAAAAACGAAAATATTTTGATGGAAATATTTTTTTCAGTTTTTGAAAAACGAAAATATTTTATTAAAAATATTTTTTCTGTTTTGACAATCTTTTTTTCCCAGTTATTACAAAATAAATGCTTTTAAAAAATGAAAAAAAATATAGTTTTTTTGTAAAAACTGAATTGTTTTTGTAAAACTGAAAAAAAAAAGACTTTACTAAATTAGTGAACTACTGGTGCATTAGTTTAAAAAATCAAAAATATTTTATAAAATATTTTTTTTAAATTTTACAAAAAAATAGTAATAATTATTTTTAATTCAGCATTAACCTAATGGTCAAAGAGAGCATAAGTGAACAAAAAATATGAATGGAGAGGTATATTTAGCTCCATAGATGGACAAAGATATTTTTAAACTTTTTTTAATATTTTAGGGGCATTTTGTTCCGCTTTTAAAATACTGCTTAGATGGTGGGAACTCAAAAGAGCAAGGGCATAATATCTATAAAAAAAAAATATAAAAAAAAGGAAATCATGTTGCAGTGGTCGGAGACTCTGCACTGCAGTTTACTTTGATGCCGACACCTTTTCTTATGCTTTCCTTTTATCTTTTTTCTTTCACATCTAGGGAATTTCAGAGGATGGGCTATATTTTCTTTTAATTAGTTGTTAGTTCAGCTATGAATATTATGAAAATCAACTAAAACGAATGGCATATTGTTTGTTGATCGATTATCTAGTCACTTGTATTATCTTATGATGTTGTTAATAGCATCAATAATATATTGATGATTTCCAGAATATGGATTTTTGTTGAGAGAAGTTGCAATTCTAAGAGATTCTTTGAACTAAATACTTTCTATATCCTTTCATTTCTCACTAATTTGTTTATGTTATATGCATCTGATAAAACATTCCTCTCCTCCTTCCCCCAGGGTTGCAAAAGATTGAATAACTTGGAATTTCTCTCCCTCCTCTCTGAAATATAGAAGAACAAAGAAACCACAGTACAAATTTTAACGGCTCTAAACCTCGGGCAGAGTTGAAATTCCAATTGCTAATTGTGTCAAGAAACACACAACATGGACAAACATTTTGCTTAGAGGGGCTGTTGGGAAATATTAATGAGGAATCATTAGAATTTATTCTGGTGGAGGAACCAATCTAAGTATACGAGCTTTCATGACTAACATCTGCAGCTTCTCAGGACTCATAATAACAAGCTTCTGTTTCTGCTTAAATAGGTAAATAGAGTGTAAGTGATTACCTAATAGTATTCAGTTAGCTGTGGGAGGTGCTGATTTTGATGCTATTTTGGGTCTAGTCCAATAAATATGCTCAAGGTGATGACCTTATTTGATTTGAGTTTGTTAATTTACTAACTTAATCCGTGGTATTTGAGATTCTAGTTAGCTGCTACATTTTGTCTTGTCGCCAGGTCTTGGTTTTATGAATATAAAGCTTATTGCTAGGATCAACCATTGGTTCTTCAACGAAGATGTGAATTTGAGATTTCTCTTTCAACAAAGTATGCTGCATATGTGCTAATGTCTGTGGTTTGCTAACATTCTTGAAAAACATAGTGTAGTCTTAGATTCTGAGGTCCACCAATGCACTGACTTTCCTCACTAAATGTCTCATAGAAACTTATGTTGATGGCAAGTATTATACTTGCTTTTCTGGCTTCATGACTTAGACCTCAAAAAGAAGAAGAAGAAGAACCTACTTCGACGAATACACATCAATTACCTCATTTTCCAGGTCTATCTTCAAAAGGTATCAGTCTCTATCTAACTTTTAAGAGCTTGTGGCCAGAAGAATTCACCAATAGCCGTTTTGATGTGGTCTTAACCATAGTTTAGGGGGAAAATGTGTGTTGATGATAAGTGATTCATATGTGTGGTGCGCTAATAATGATTTGATTGTTGTAAAGGTTGTGAAGAGCTGTCTGTGAACAAAAAGATAAAGACTTCACATCAGATATACACTTTATCAGTTTGCACACTATAACAAGATCCTGGATGCCTAATGGCAATGTTTATTTTTGCATGCCGTATGTTTTGTTTTTCCCACTGGATGTGACGGGGTTTATGTATATCCCTAGCTCCAAAAATCAAAAGCCAGTATGGTGATTAATGATGAAGGGGGACATAATGCGAAATATCATTTTTGAAGTTCTTGAATATACACATTCTAAATTGCTTCTAACATAACTGCATACACCATATGTGTGAGTTTCATTTCTGCTTTTCCTAGACTAACATCTGAGGTCAGCTGTCGGGCTTATTCACTTAACCTTTTATTCCGTTATTTTCCACTGATTTCAAAACATCTGTCAAAATATTTTACTTTATTTAATTCTTCGAAGGGTTATGATTCTTTTTGTGGTTGCAAAGTATCCGAAGTTCTTTTCATTGGTCTTATAACCGATAGAACATTCCTTTTTCTGTGTAACAGAGAGAACGTCCTGAGTAGTAAATTCTTGTGCTTTAGTTCGTCATTTGTATTGTCCGGAATGTTTGATTTGTTTATAGAGTACTCATTTCAGTTAAATTCAGATAAGCTGACAGTTCTGTGCAAAAGGAAGTGCCTTTTCATACCTTACTATAGAAATCCTTACTATTAAAAATAATTCAATACCAGCTCACACAGCAATCCTACTAAAAAGAAAAAAAAATCTATACTCTTGAAGAATATGCAATCATTCTATATATGGTGTAATAGGGGTCAGCAAAACTATGCCAGCCACACAAAAGAAAACACCAAAATTTATATATAAATATAGGTAATATTCTTAGTACTATACTAGCATTGATCATGATCTCCCTGAATTCTGTTGCTCGATGGTTTACCGACTTGTAAACAATCAATTGGAGGTAGAGTAGGAGTATACAACTCCCCGAACGTCTGCCAACAATATGGATCATACATGTGGTAACGCTCTTGTATTGGCTTTAGTTGGATATCTGTCAAGGTCACGTCTTGGCATGGCATACTGTCACTGCATGCTAAATGCACTGGTTTTACTGTATATGTTCCTCTAATTCTTTCAAAGTTGATTCCTGATAAAGCCACTGCAGATGTTTGGTTCTTACATTTGCTCTTGTCGCAATAGAACTGATCAATTACTATTGGTAGTTGGACTTCTGAAACTTGAATGTTGGAGAAAAACACTCCTTGTACTGACCCTGACCCTCCCTGTAGTAGCAGAATCGAACATTAGTTTTGGTTATAGAATAAACTTGAACTCTAATTCTTGAAATCTGATTAGTAGAAATATGTAGTCCAGAAGTAAAAACGTTTTACTGGATGTTTAGACAACTAAACATTTGCCTGACCATACCTGCCATGTCTTAATCCTGACACCATTCATTGTGTTTTGCATAACAATATCTTTGACTGTAATGTTTGAAACACAAGCCTTTGTGTTGTCTTTTCCCAGACTTCCAATACTGATTCCATGTCCTGGTCCGCAGTTTATGTTGTGTACATACACATTGGTGCATCCAGTTTGTATGGAGACACAGTCATCTCCTGTACAAACCAAAAGAAGTTTGTCGGTGAGTATACTTAGCGTGTACTAACATTTAAATTAAAGGACAAATATGTGCTTGGCTTTTTTGATGTTCAAATTGTCTATGCTATCATAAAGTTTCATCTTCTTTTGAGTAGTTTTGGCATCCACAGATAATGCAATGGGACTGAAATAAATGACAAAGATGCAAATAGAACTGAAATAATTGACAAAAGACAAATTTCCTATGTGTGGGGTTACAAAGTCTCACCCTATATTTAACTTGCTCTTTTACTATCTGGACAAGATCAGTTTATGCAGGTAGGGTCTTAAAGCTTGTGGTGCTCAAAGTATAAATAACAGATAGGCAGTTGCTAGGTGTTGAAATGTTAGTGGTTAAAATTCAAGAATGTGGTCCTTATGGAATTATCAAAGTGGACAATATTCTGGCATCTTCTCTCATTTATCAGTTATGTTAGTTGTAAAACTTTTCACTACAGTAAAATAAAAAATAAAAAAACTAAATTCAATGTAGGAATTTTACCACAGGCAATGTTGGAACTGCGGATTAACACGTCTTTGGAGTTCTGTAAATGGATTCCATCTGTATTAGGACTATCACCAGGAGATGAGACAGTGAAATTGTATACTGTTACACCTATGCAATTGTCAAATTTGAGATGGCATTGTTGACTATTCTGAATTTTGATGCCTGTTACAGTAACATTAAAACTCCCATAGAATCGAAGTGCCTGCATTTTAAACATTGGTTTAGTATCAAATGAACATTTAAATGGCCAAGATATGCAGCTCAGAATTTGAAGTGGTCCTTACCGTTGGCTTAATGCTTGGCATTTTTCCACCACCAAGTGAGCTATTTAGCTGCCACACAAATTTTGGAAAGGCTATTAGAAAGGAACAGAGATCGGAAAACTAGATATGGATAAGAAACTATGAGATAATTACAGGAATTGGAGGATATCTCAATGATGTCTTGTTTAATGGGATGATTAGTTTTAGTTCATCATCTAGAGGATCATCATATGGGGTATCTTGCCACCAAACTGAACCTCTCCCATCGATTACCCCGCTTCCTTTAACTGTAATCCCAACCAATTTGGTAAATTGAAGCCATTGCAGAAGACCTGAACCCCAAGATTTGGCATCTACTGGAGCAATTATTGTTCCATCAAGCTGCAAAACAGAGCATTTTCATCACTAATGCTGCAAATTTAATATACAAAGTCCCTAATCTGCAATTTTAAGATTGTCACACATAATGGTTTTTGAATGCTGCCTGATGTATTTTGATAAGCCTGCAGTTTTAGACTATATTATATGGACTTGTTCACAGATATGTATGCAACATAGGTTTATGCATATATGCAGATAATCTGTATCTTTACTAACCTGAAAAACAATGTTGTGCTGACAGTATGGACCTGAGAATGAAATTGGTCCAACAAGGAATACATATTGTGACGGAACGACAAACGTCGAAGCTTCCACTTTACAAGCAGCTGCCCATGCAGCTTGAAATGCCTGTCGTTACAACAGAAGAATTAAATATTTCATGGTTAGTAATGTAAATATATGCATTTTTACCTTATTTTTATGTTTCTCTTGATTTGATTACTTGTTATAAATTTTTTTCATAACTACATATTCAGTTGTAAGTTAGTGTGAACTACCACTAACGAGAATCATTTGAGTGGGAGCCACCTCATTTCTCAATGACTCTGCCTGCAATATTGTCTTATCTTATTCGTAGTATTAGTTTTTTCCTATTATATATATGTACACCCAAAGATTATTCAATAGTAATAAAGCAAGGAATTGTCACAGTTACCTACCTTTTTGTCCTGTAAACATGAAATTATTTATGTGAATTCCCAGGACTCTTTTCATCAACTTTATTTACACTGTTCTAATTGGTGACCCGTGAGACCCTCTTATTTATGTGAACAAAGGAAACTTTTTTGAACGTGATAAAGAACAATTAATAAGTGGCAATTTGCAGCATCTACGAGCTGACATTTCGGCAATTAATCTCCAATGGGATTTGCAAAAAATTTAGCCTATAGTTTGCTAAATTGGAGTGTGGTAGAGAGCCAATTCTAGGCCTCTAAGTAGAAACCAAAGTATTCATGACTGTAACTGACAATTGCCTAATATTGGATTAATTTCACGTGTAGTTACTGGACTTTATCCACTATAACAGGAAAGCAACTACATTTGGTGCAATTAGTCAAGTTTACTAGTGGATAAAGTTCAATGATGATACGTGAAAGTTAGCCTGGAACTTTCTAGCTAGTGTCATGGCAGGTGAAAATTCGGAGTTTACCTTAGTATCATCAGTCTTGCCATCTCCAGTGGCACCGAAATTTCTTACGTCGAAGATGGTGGACGAAGGCACATCATCGTAGCCTTTTCTTGGCGGATTCGTAGGCATACTTGGCGGAGACGAGTGTTTTGGCTTCGACTTGCTCCCATTATTATGATGGTGAGACTTTCCTTTCTTCTTGTACAAAGAAGCAGAGGAAGTTGTTGTTGTTTGTCTCCAATGCCTGCCTCTTCTTGCATAACAAGTCTCTACATTTGATGACCAAACAAGAAATGCTACTATGAACATAAATGTGAAGCTCCTAAAACTAAATCCTCCCATTTTTTCAAGTGATGTTGGAAGAGAGAAGCAATGTAGGGAGGAGAGTGCCCTTTGTTTTAACTTAGCCAACAGAGGAGCTTCTGGTGGTTTATATAGGAAGGAATATGCAAATGTTAATGAAAACTGTACATGCATAAGCAAAGTTTTTGTTTAATGATGTGCTAGGCATTTATGTCATTCATTCTTGGTCCCCTATCTTTTTTATTAATTAAGATATGATTTTGTTTGGCTGAAAACAAATTTGTTACCCTATCACATTTGGAGTAAAAAAAGAAAACTGTTGTTTTATGGCCATGCAAAATAATGTAGCATTATCTGTTAAGTTTTACCATTTACATAAACATCTAAAATGGAATTGCAAAATTAAATTTAGTTATATTGTTCACCTGTCACATTTAGGAAATTGTTTTTTTTTTTGTGTTTAAGCATGTAGGCATTTCCTTTTTCTTGTGTGTACCTTGTGTCTTTTCATGACAAATGATTAGAAAATAATTTTATGAGTTGTTATTATTACTAGTATGATAGTAGCAATAATATTGTTAAGGTTAGTACTATTGTTGTTTTTACCAGAATAACTATTTTATTCTTGTTTCTTCTTTTTCATATTATAAAAGCCAAAAAGACGCACGTGATTGGGTATATAAGTGGTCAAGGGCACTGATTATAACAGCTCTTTATGATCACATGCAACGTTCACGGGCTCAAGTTTTTGTACACCTTTGTCTTCCCTATCAACAGTCCCTCCCCTGAATCCCTCATATAGCCTTAGCCTCCTCCTCTTCTTTCTTTCTTCTAACTTTGTCAATCAATTAATCTATATTTAATTTTGTTCTATTAAAGATCAACTATATATTGACGTATCACTTGAAACATTTGATTTTCGTTTTTCCGTCGGACCATAATCTTGATCTTCTATCAAGCTATGAACACGAGTAGATCGGCAGTTAGGGAAGAGAAGATCGGCTATTCACAAGTTAAGAAAAAAATGAACTCATAAGCGGAGGCGGACAAGGAGTACGTGCAATATAATAAGTAGCTCATACTGATTTAAATCTTAAATTCGCCTTCATTAATTTATCAGTGTATGAAGGAAAAATACATGAATTCCTCATATGCATAGTTGGTAAATGCGGTCATATATGGCTAAGTGGGGGATGGAGGGAAAATACAACGCCCATGGTTTTGTGCTAAAAGGTTTTATATGTGAATGAGCAGTAGTATAAGGTTTGTGTACAGGGTACCAAAATATGATAGCATATACTTTGCAAAGTATCCAAACTGACTATAATTTAGTCCACAAAATATCAGTGTACATAAAAAAGGATCACATGCTTTAGCTCTTTATGGAATGGTGGGTTTAGAATAAACTGTGGGGCTGTAGCGTAGGGTCTCGAATTCATGAACGTCACAATAGAATGTAGGTATTTCTGCACTTTTTATGTGAACAGAAACTGCCCTGATTGTGACCAAGGAATTTTTACCATGATCAAAGGGTAGGTTTGAGTTTTCAATAACATTAAACTCTAAATTCTTATTTTTCACTATTTTCATGATTGTCCAACTAAACATTTCCCCTATTTCTTTTCTTACCTTTGTTGGCTCAAGTAAAGGTTAGTTTTTGTAAGGTCCCGTGAAATCCTTACTCGAAAACCCGGATCCCGTGGTGCCAAGTTAGGAGCATGTGTTAACAATTCATCGGCGCAGACCTTTTTGGATTGAATAATGCATTAAAAAGTCAAGAATAAGTTTCCAGAAAAATGCAAGAAATGCGGTACAGAATGCGGCCGCAAATCAGGTATGCGGACCGCATATCTGCCGCAGAGTGAGTCAGATGTTGGTTAAAATTGAAGTCAGCTATGCGGTCGAAAATGCGGTCACATAATAGAAATGCGGACCGCATAGTCGTCGCATATTCTCCTTTGAATTTTGTGAGTGTCAGTTCTGCGGTGCACTTTGCGACCGCAGAAAGTGCACCGCAAAACGTGAATGCGGACCGCATTCTTACCACAGACTGAGTCAGAGTGTTTAGTTTCTGGGGAGCATTTTGCGGTCCATTATGCGGACCGCATGTTTACTCTGCGATCGCATATTTGACTCGGGGCTCCAATTTTCTAATTTTTAACCCGAAAGTATGGCTAAAACCTCTTTTTATTAGAAATTGAGCTCCGTTGTCATTACGAAAGTGTGGTAAGAGTTGAATTGGCTAGTGTATTGATTGTCATTATGCATTAATTGATTTGCATATATCTATACATATTCGTGAAGGATGTGCCTCAATGTGAATAATGTACTAATCTTGATAATTAGAGAATGATGAAAAGTACAGTTATGTGTTGAATTACTTGGACTATAAGCAAACATTGAAACAAAGAACTATTCATGCTAGCTATGTGCTCATTTATTTGTGATTTGCAACTTGAATTATCCTTGATATATGTGTCTATGATCACAACTTGTAAAATGAATATTGAAAAGGGAAAACGATGTGATGATGGTGTCCATGAGTGCCCCGAGAATTGTTACGATATGTGTGGGATAAAGATTTGAAGGTGTTGACTAATGAGAATGGAGTAATGCCTCCAATGAGGTGGCCTAGCCGATAGGGTCGTGATCGGACACCATGTCGCACACATGGTAGTAATGTGCTGATATTGAATTTCGGATAAGGAAAATGAAATATTGATTGAGAGTAATGCCTCCAATGAGGTGACTTAGCCGGTCGGATCGTGACCGAACTCCGCTCGAGATGGCGGTGATATTGAGAACAGTGGTGAACACGTGACAGAAATGCCCTAATCTATGTTGTGGAAATTGTATGAAAGATTAATGAATTGCTTCTTTGATTTGGCCATATTATTTGTTTGTATCTGTTTGATAGTTCTTTCTAGTACAATGGTGTTTAGTTATACATACCGGTACAATTCAAATGTACTTACGTCCCTTTTGCCGGGGGCGCTACATTCGTATTATGATTGTAGGTGGCTCTATAGCGGACAATGCCGATCGTGTGTAGTGGAGCATTTTTCTACTCGAAGTCTCGGTGAGCCCCTTTTTCTTCCATGGGGCTATATGGTGTATCTTTTGTTATTACAGCTTTTCACTTTTGAGGTATAGCCGGGACCTTGTTGTCGGCATAGTTATGCTTATCTGTTGTATCCTTAGAGGCTCCAAAGACACTAGTGTGGGTTATGTACGGGTGTTCGGGGAGTCCACTATATATATGTTGTAATCCTAAACTTGTGATCTCCATAAACTGTAACTCTAATAGAATCCTTGAAGCTAGCTTATGTACGGTAAATCTTTGTGATATGAAATGAACCGGTTATACAGTATGCACCGTGTATTCTCGTCTAAATTAATCAAAGGCATGGGTTCCGTATTCATATTGATTCGGGGTAGAAAGTGTTCGGTAAGGTTTGCTCAATCGGGTTCACTTGATTGAGCACCGGTCGCGCCTCCCGAGGTCGGGGCGTGACAGTTTTGAAGACTGAGAAAGGAACTCAAGTGTGAACCAGGTCTATCCTTCCCGGTCCATCCCTTGCGTAGGTTGCATAATTGATAAGGAGAAGTACTACTTAATCAAAGAGAACACTATCCAAGATAGGAAAGGAGTTGGAAGTTGAGCTCAACTAGAACTCTTCCACTAAGGACGAGTAGCATTGAACTCTAGTGATTTCTTTATCTACTAACTCTATAAATTGCAGGATGTTCTCACTTTACATGTATTCCACAAATGCATAAGTTAAACGTGAATTGAGATCAAAATAGCAAGGCTATTTTACAAGCAGTTCGTGCATGATTTAAGTGTGCAAACCTAAAGCTTCATGAACCAGATAGAAAATTAGTTCCAAGTGTCTTGTCTTTTATTCTAATTCAATTGTATTAGGTGTTTTCATATTGTACCATTCAGCTTTATCAAAAGGCAATTGTACTCAAAGTATTCAAGTCAGAGTTAACTTGAAGTTGTCACAACAGCTAGAGAATGTGTGCTACAACGGGATTAAAGTTAGTCCTAGGTTTACAAAAGAGTTTTTTTAAATAGAGTTTTTGGATCAGTGATTTTAGTGGAGAGTTTGGGAAAATCCTACTAGAAAGTAGGTCGTGGTTTTTTACCTTTTGAGCCTGGTATTTTGGAAAAATCCTACTGGAAATCCTACTTGTGTTCTTTACTTTCCGTATTTATTATTTCTGCAATAGTAGGTTAAGGAACACTTAGAAGAACCAGGTTCTGCCATAATCCAATGCATGCAAAAAATTGGACATCACATAAATCATTCCCCCCTCCCCCTCTTGTGTGGTATTGAAGTATAAAACATCAATTGGTATCAGAGTGGGTTATTAGGTTAACACCTTAAGAACAGATCAAGATGAGTGTACCACCTAGAAAATGGGAAGGGCAATCCACTGTTAGGCCTCCACTCTTTAATGGACATTACTACTCTTGGTGAAAAAATAGGGTGAGAGGTCGGAGAAGATTATAAGCTATGGGACATTGTTATTGATGGTCCCCTGGCTACCATGAAGAAGAATGCTAAAGGAGTAGATATGCTAAAAACAAGAGCTGACTACAATGTTGAGGGCTTGAAGAAATGGGAAAAGAATGCTAAGGCCAAGAAATGGCTTGTGTGTGGACTTGGTCTAGACGAGTATAGTAGAATTCAAAGCTCTACCACTGCTAAGAAAATCTAGGACACTCTGTAAGTGGTTAATGAAGGAACACCTCATGTGAAGAGGTCAAGAGGAACACTGCTGTATTCTAAATATGAGAATTTCACCAGGAAGGAAGGCGAAACCATCCAGGAGATGCATACAATGTTCACCACACTGACAAATGTACTTAAGTCCTTTGGAAGGGTTATTCTTTAAGAAGACAAAGTTGAGAAGATTTTGACAAGGGTTTTCCCAGTCTATTGGGAAAGCAAAATCACAGCTATTCAGGAATCAAAGAACATTGCCACTCTTAAGTTGGATGAGCTAATTGGAAATCTCACTGCCTATGAACTTAGAAGGCAAACCATGAAGATGGATGCACCCAAGAAGGAAAGGAGCCTGGCACTCAGAATCATTGAAGGTGCTAATCTAGAAGAGGATGAAATGGCTATAATGACAAAGGACTTCAAGAAGTACCTAATGAGAGAAAAGGGTTCCTTAAGAGGTGCAAGCTACAACAAACCAAGGGTTCCTGAAAACATACCAACAAGGGCTGTTACAAGTATGGAAAGACTAATCACCACATCAAAAACTGTCAGTGGGAAATTGAATGGAAGAAGGAAAGAGCTGAATGAAGAAATAGGAAGAAGGAACAGGTTCATCCCAAGAAGAACAAAGGATCAACAAAGGTTATGGTTGCTGCATGGGGAGAAAGCTCATATGAGGATTCAGAGGATGAAGATGGAGATGAACAAGTACTTATCGCCATTGGAGAATCTGATGAGGAATCTAAGGTAAATGTAACTCATCTAAAAGAAAAGATTAAATTTTTCTCCAAAGAAAGGCTATATGAGTTACTCCTGGATTTTATTGATGAATCTAAGGATCTAAATAATGAAAAGGAATAGTTGTCTAAGGAGTGTGTGATTTTGAAAGCATGAAAAAAATCTAGAAATTAGGGCTAGTGAAAGTGATAGTAAAATGCTGAGTTAAAGAACCAGGTTCTTGAACTTGACACACTGTCCTAGAACTTAGATCAGAAAATCTAAAACTGAAATTAGAAACTAAAAACAAAGCTGATCACATATAACTCATCTTAGAAGAAAACCTAGGAAAAATGAAAGATAGATGTATAAAAGAGATGAGCAGATAAGAGTCCTAAAGGAGGATATGAGTAAGGTCAAGCACGAGCTAGACAAAACTTGTAAATGGAATAGGTCCTTCGATACTTTTTCATGGATGCATGGGCACCATAGTAGCAATAAGAGAGGACTTGGCTACGGGACCCCTGCACCAAAGTGGGATCCCAAAAGCAAGTACCTCACACTTCCTAAGAGCAAAATTTGCACACATTGTGGAAAAACAGGTCACTATAAAAGTGAATGAACTGCAAAAGAAAAGGCCAGTCAAAAGAATAAAGAATTTATTCAAGGGAAAAGTAGGCTGCGAGGTTGGGCTAAAAAGAATTTAATTTATTGTTTTGCCTATAGAAAGGGAACCAAACTAGTTTGGATTCCTAAGACTAACCCCTGAGTTCCTTTTGGAGGTCCAAGTGAAGGGAAACAGCCAAATATGGTACATGGATAGTGGCTGCTCAAAGCATATGACAAGAAGCAAGAACCAGTTCCTTTCACTTGAGGACCTCAAAGGAGGAAATGTCTCCTTTAGAAATGGGAAGAAAGGTGAGATTAGTCTTGGAAAGGTAGGTATGATTGATTCTCACTCTATTGAGAATGTCTACTTGATAGATGGCTTAAAATACAGTCTAATCAGTGTATCACAATTGTGTGATAGAGGTAACTT
This sequence comes from Nicotiana glauca, assembly GCA_026770625.1. Taxonomy (NCBI): domain Eukaryota; kingdom Viridiplantae; phylum Streptophyta; class Magnoliopsida; order Solanales; family Solanaceae; genus Nicotiana; species Nicotiana glauca. The sequence goes on from MU774053.1 coordinate 26,175, forward strand.
GGTAGCCTTCACTCTACCAAATGTTGTGATTAATCTTACCACTGACAAGATTGTTTTGCAGGGAAAAAGAGTAAACAATATATATATATATATATATATATATATATATATATATATATATATATATATATATATATATATATATATATATATATATATTTTATAT
>MU774053.1:26733-42766 GCA_026770625.1 Nicotiana glauca
ATATATATATATATATATATATATATATATATATATATATATATATATATATATATATATATATATATATATATATATATATATTGTAGATTTGTCTATATTTTCAGAAAATAAACTCACTTGCTAAAGTGTATTGGACAATGATCCCTTCGTTTGGCATAAGAGACTTGGACATGCAGGTCTGAGTCAACTGAACAAATTAGTCTTCAAGGACCTGGTGATAGGGCTACCTAACATCAAGTTCAAGGAAGACAAAGTTTGTGAGGCTTGTGCAAGAGGGAAGCAGGTAATATCCCTTTTTAAATGCAAGAAAGTGGTAAGCACCACCAGATCGATGGAAGTCGTCCATATAGATCTCTGTTGTCCAATGAGAGCATAAGCAGAGGTGGTAAAAGATATGTGATAGTGCTTGTTGATGATTACTCTAGGTTTACCTGGACATTATTTTTAACATCTAAAGATGAAGCATTTGACATGTTTACTTCTTTTGTTAGAAAAACTCAGAAACAACTAGGTAATCAACTTGCATCAATTAGGTCTAATCATGGAACTGAATTTGAAAATGCTAAATTTGCTGAATTTATGATGTGCATGGAACAGATCATAGTTTTTCTGCTCCTAGGATTCCACAAAAAAATGGAGCAGTTGAAAGAAAGAATAGGATACTTGAAGATATGGCTAAGACTATGCTTTTTTCTAGTAAACTGCCCCATAGTTTCTGGGCAGAAGCGGTAAATACTGCATACTACATCATCAATAGGGGCATGAATAGACCTCTTGTAGAGAAGACTCCCTATGAGTTACTTAAAGGGAGAAAACTAAATATATCCCATCTTAGGGCATTTGGATTAAGGGCTTTGTGCACAATAATGGAAAATACTTCCTAGGTAAGTTTGTTCCCCATAAGTGATAAGGAAGTATTTTTGGGATATTCTTCAAATAGGAAAGCTTATAAAATTTACAAAAAAAGAACTATGTGTGTAGAAGAAAGTGTACATATGGTTTTGGATGAAACTAACATTCTTTCTAAGAGACAGGAACATGAAGATGAAGATATTGGGCTGGTAAGAAGTTTAAATGAAATCACAGTCCAGGCTGAAGCTGCACCAAAAGAAGGAACAAATAATGGAACAGGTTCTTCTATTCAGAGCAACCTGACAGGGGGAATTGAACAAAGACGAACTGAATCCAATACCTCAATGGAACCTGTCCATGAATCTACTCCTCAGCAACAAACCATTAGAGAAACATCAAGAGGAAACCAACTGGTTGTGATACCTTACAAGTACCAAAGTTCTCATCCCATTGAGAACATAACTAACGATCCAACCTCTAGAATTAAAACCAGATCTTTATTAAAGAACCTTTGTGCTTTTGATGATTTCTTATCTCTTATTGGACCTAAAAATATTTCTGAGGCTTTGTAGGATGCAGAGTAGATAAATGCAATGCAAGATGAACTCAACTAGTTTGAAAGGAGTCAAGTTCGGCATCTGGTACCAAGAACCAAGGACAGATCAGTAATTGGCACAAAATGGGTCTTCAGAAACAAACTTGATGAAGGTGGAACAGTTACAAGGAACGAGGCAAGATTGGTGGTTCAAGGATATAGCCAAGAGGAGGGCATAGACTATGATGATACCTTTGTTCCAGTTTCAAGGTTGGAAGCAATAAGACTCATCATAGCCTTTGCTGCTTACATGAAATTCACTCTCCATCAGATGGATATCAAGAGTGCCTTCCTCAATGGCTATCTCAAGGAAGAAGTGTTTGTCAAGCAACCTCCGGAGTTTGAAAGTAAAGAGTGTCCTGATCATGTGTACAAACTTGACAAGGCACTCTATGGGCTCAAGCAAGCTCCTAGAGCATGGTATGAAAGATTATCAAAATTTTTGGTTGAGCATGGACTCAAGGGAGGTAAAATGGATAACACTTTATTCTTGAAGGAAAAAAGTAAAGACCTCTTAGTAGTACAAATATACGTTGATGATATAATCTTTGGAGCAACTACTAATAAGCTAAGTAAAGAATTTGCTAAACTAATGGGGAATGAATTTGAAATAGGTATGATGGGTGATCTTAATTTCTTTTTTAGGCTTACAAATTAAGAAAAACTCAAATGGAACTATGATCCATCAGCAGAAATATATGAAAGAGTTGCTTAAAAGGCTTAAAATAGAAGAATCAAAAGAAATCGATACTCTTATAGCAACAACTATAAAATTAGATACAGATAAACCAGTTCATCTGTTGATCAGAAGTTGTATAGGGGAATAATTATTTCTCTTTTATATCTTACTGCTAGCATATATGACATTGTGTTCAGTGTAGGTCTTTGTGTTTGATTTCAGGAAAATTCAAAGGAGTCCCACTTGTCTATTGTAAAGAGAATATTGAGATACTTGAAAGGCACCGCTGACCTTTGTCTTTGGTATCCAAAAGGTAGTAATTTTAACCTAGTGGGATATGCTGACGCTAATTATGCAAGTTTCCTTATGGATAGGAAGAGCACCTCAGGTGGGCTACGAAAAAGCAAAATTCGGTGGCCCCTATCCACTGTTGAAGCTGAGTATGTTGTTGATGCTTCATGTTGTGCTCAATTGCTGTGGATCAAACAGTAATTATTGGACTTTGTAATTGATATTAGTTGCATCCCTATATTTAGTGATAGCACTAGTGCCATCAGTATGACAAAGAACCTGGTTCATCATAAGAGAACTAAGCACATAGATGTTTGGCACTATTTTTTGAGGGACAACTATGAAAAAGGCTTGATCACTGTGGAGTTTTTTACTGCTGACAAACAAATTTTGACATATTCACAAAAGTTTAAGTAGAGATCACTTTAAGAGGAACATGTTGGAATTAGGGATTATTAAGATCACGTAAAAGGACCAGTTCAAAGTTAAACGATAAAATGAAGAAAAAAATTATTTGGTTAGAAAGTCTGTAAATTGTGTATAAGTAAACTAAATCTTGCCCAATCTCATACTTTTGATAGTATACTCCTATGCCACGTGTTAAAATAATTCACTAATCTCTAATGATATTTTCTTTATTTTGGTAAATTTAGACTTACACGAGAGAATTATTAGTGAAGAACCTGATTCATCAAGATACACGATATGTTTTCTACACTCTGCATAATTTGAAATAATAATATTTGATCATGAGCAGAGTCCTACCTAAGCCAAAATTCCATTGAACTTATCCTTTACAAGTGAATCAGTTCCATTCAAGACTCATAACCGTATTAAACTACCTAGATTCTTTTAAGTCTGCAACTGAGGGAAAAATGGCTTTTCCGAAACTGAACATGTATCTTCTAATTCTAAAGTTACTCCTTAGACAATTTCTGAAGTTGCTGCAAATTTGGAGAATAGATCTGTATTGGTAGGATCTATAGAAGGTGTTGAGACTAGAAAATCTGGAGAAGTTGGTGGTAAAAATGAAAAGGAAAAAGAAAAAGAGATCAAAGGTGCTAGGAGTACTGTGAGAGAAAAGGGTACAAGAGTGGATGATTCTTCAACAACTCCTATTGGTCTAAAAAAAGAAACTAGTGCAATGGTTGTTTAGGGAGAGAAATTTACTGAAATAGTAGAGAGTGTGAGCAAAACAGGGGGAAGTGGTTCTGGCGAAGCTGCTGAGGGTTTGGTTAAACTTGGGAAAAATATAGATGAACATGGTCCATCTGAACAGGAAATCCTCGTAGACCTACTGATACGGTTATCAATGGCACCAAAACCCAAGTCATTCCCTATGGCTTCATTCTCACAACTGTACTTGCACATTTTAAGGTACTTATGAATAAGTGGGAGATTAGTACAAGAAAGGATCATTTTGGGGCTAATACTCTGCTTGCTTGTGATTATGAAGTCAATGTCACTCATAAAGAAATTGGTTCATCCAAAAAGGTACCAATGAATAGCAAGGTCAGAGCTTTGATGCACGAAAGTGGGGCTAAGGATGCTGAGATTGAGAGGCTGAAGAAGAGGTTGACTGAGATAAAGACTAAGGGAGATGCTTTTAGAACTGAGAGTTGGTAAGAGAAAAGGAGAAGAATGGTGGCATCCTTCAAGATATACTGAAACTCCTCCAAGTAAAAAACCAAGCACCTAGTTCTTCCCAACCTTAAGCTTTCTAGCCTGGTGTAGATTACCCAGTGACCCAGTTCGGTGCTTTTTGTTTCTTTTGCTCATGTTTTCAGTAGTTTTATTTCTTCTTATGCTTTGTGGTAGAATCTTATCAATCATCAATGAAATTCACTATTTTTCCTCTAACTGTTTGTTTATATTTCCTTGATGATTGAAATTATTAACTTGATCTATGATGATTAATCCATATTTACATTTGAAGTAGCCCTAATGGCCATAAGTAAGTTTTAAAATCTGGGTATTGCACATTTTTTATGTAACTTTTCGATGATGCCAAAAGGAAAAAAATAAAAAAGGTTGTGCTTTAAACAAGTGATGTTTATAACCTAATGAACCTGGTACTTGATGATAAGTGATAAAAAGAAAAAATGCTTATAACATTGTGTTGATGTTGAGCTAAGTTGAAATAGGGCCTAAGCTTATGAAAAGCATAGAGTTTGTCATCATCAAAAAGGGGAAATTTGTTGGCCCAAGTAAATGTTAGTTTTGAAAACTGACAAAGGGACTCAGGCATAAACCAGGTCCATCCCTTGTATGTATAGAAACGGGCATATTCGAGCATATGGGATGCACGTGAAAGGGATAAGCTTAACTTGGAATATTTGATATCTCCTGATCAAAAAAGTTGAACACTATCCAAGAAAGGGAAGGAGTTGGAAGTTGAGCTCAACTAGAACTCTTCCACTAAGGAAGAGTAGCATTGAACTCTAGTGATTTCTTCATTTACTAACTCTATAAATTGCAGGATGTTGTCACTTTACATATATTCCATAAATGCATAAGTTAAACGTGAATTGAGAGCAAAATAGCAAGGCTATTTTACAAGCAGTTCGTGTGTGATTCAAGTGTGCAAACCTGAAGCTACATGAACCAGATAGAAGAATTAGTTCCAAGTGTCTGTCTTTTATTCTAGTTCAATTGTAGTAGGTATTTTCATATTGTACCGTTCAGCTTTATCCAGAGGCAATTGTAATAGGTACTTAGAGTATTCAAGTTAAAGTTAACTTGAAGTTGTCGTAACAGTTAGAGGCTGTGTGCTACAAAATGATTAGCGTTAGTCCTAGGTCTACAAAAGAGTTTTTGTAAATACAGTTTTTGGCTTAGTGATTTTAGTGGAGAATTTGAACAAATCCTATTGGAAAGTAGGTCGTGATTTTTTCACCTTTTGAGCGAGGTGTTTTTCACGTAAAATACTTGTGTTCTTTGCTTTTCGCATTTACCATTTCTGCAATAGTAGGTTAAGGAACACTTAGAAGAACTAGGTCCTCCCATAATCTAGTGCACACAAAAAATTAGACATCACACAAATCATTCCCTCCCCCCCCCTCTTGTGTGGTATTGAAGTATAAAACATCAACCTTTGCATGAGTTGTTGGTCCCTACAGACAGATGCACGGTCAGGATTTAAACTTTGTCAGGTATAAGTTCTAGGATAATGACATTACATATTAATTAGTAATTGAGTTTTAAATTTAACTTTTTGTATATATTTAATAAATTTTTTAATACAAATATAATATTTAAACTAAAACTAATGAGTATGGACAAACATGTACCTCAACTTCTTGCGCTGCCACTATCTTCAATGTCCGTAAAGGACCAAAACCCTATACCAAGGGTAGTCAAGCGTACACCCTTTGCCAAAAAATTATATTGCATATATAAGTCAAATACTACTTTATATGGCTATATATTATAGTTTGTGTGAGCACGTGATTTTTGCCCTAAGCTAATTATTCCCAAAAATTCAAACAAAATAATTTTTTTTTATTATTTTACAATTTTTGTGAATTTTTGTATTTTCTGGTAATTGTTGCATTTTATCTGTACATTTTAGTTCATATGCAAAATAAAAAAAAATACATTTGGCATTTGTTTGAGATTTAATTGCACATTTTAGGATTAAGTAGTAGTTTAAATTGCTTGAAAATAAAAAAAAAATAACAAAAATAGCCCATTTTCGCATTTTTAGTTGTTAATTGTTAAATAGGTTTTAAACAATTTTAGAAAATTAACTAGCTTAGTTTGGCAAATAAATTAGGTTCCATTTCTAATTTTTGCATTTTTATAAAATACATAAAAATACAAAAAGGAGATAAATAGATAAAGAAATAAAAGGAAAACAATTAACAAAAAAAATTGGTCTTAATTGGAGACCAAATTTGGGCCAAAATCGATCAGCCCAAGTGAAATACCCCAATCCAGGCCCAATTGCCACTCCAACCCGGTCTGCCCTGTTACTCACCAAAACAACGCCGTTTTGGAGTCCTGCAATCTCAACCATCCATTGATCTCATCCGACGGTCCAGATCAGTTCAAGTAAATTACATAAAAATATAATAAAACATTCACAAACATATGAGACCTTCATCTTCCTCGTATCTCCTCTCTGTATCTCGCCGGAGCCGCCGCCGGCGAACGCTACCACCTCCAAACCACCCCAAAATTACACCACCGATTCTCCTCGTTCCCTTCTTTCCAACCCTGCCCTTGGTTTCCCTCGAATCAACACCGAACCCTTCGGATGACGGTTTAAAGTTTTCCGGCCATGACACCACCAGTCCCAAATGGCACCAAATTAACACCCTAGGGTCGCCTGAGCCTCCTCTACCCAGCCCCCATAGCCGCATGTCTCGAATCTTGCCGGAACTTCTCGAATCTTCATTTGAGTTTGTTCCGGTCAAAACCCTAAACGCTCCAAATGGTACCAAATTGACACCACATGATCTCCCCGCTTCCCTCGTGTTGAATTAAACATTATGGGCCCTCAAATCTCTATGGAATCAGCCAGCTTTTGAATTTGGAAACTTGCCAGTGAGTCTTCACTTTTTTTTTCGTTCTTGGTTTAGTAATTTGCCCTTTTATTTGTTTATCCGAGTTCCTTTGTTTTATTTTTCTCTCATAGTTCTTGGTGTTATTAGTCGACTTTTTGCTCATTTTTCAATAATTTCTTTTCTCTGAGATTAATTTCGTAATTGATTGATGCCAATTAGCTTGTTATTGTATTTAGTTTATTGGTGTGAGTTTATTTACATTTATGTTATTCTAGTTGTCCCGAACCCTGAATTTAGCTTGAATCTCAGTTATATCTCTTCTAATTTGTTAATTAGTCTGTCAGCTTTGTTTTGAATTAATTCCTGTTAGTTTTATTTACGCCAGTCTCAGCTTAATTAGTTAAATCTTAGTTTGTTAATTTTAGTTTGAATTAGGATTAGTTTCCAATATGCTGATAGGTCAAAAATTAGGGATTCGTTTGGTTATAGCTGTGATAATGTTTAAACTCAAGGACAAAATAGGGAGTTCAATTGGCAATTTTACAAATGGCTGAAACTAGAAGGTTCTAGAATATGCTAGAATAGGATTTTAGTCACACTTTTAGAAGTTTAGGTGTAGTAACTTGGGTAACAAGTTAATAACTAAGGGGCTAAAAGGAAAATAAAAGAGGGACTAGTGTGCAAAAGGAAAATCTGAAGTTGTATCTCTTAGTGCCTATAAAATGACACCCACATGCCTTGAGCAAGAGTTTTTTCAGCCAAAATTTCCCCCAAAATAGTCTTAAGCTTCCAAAAGTTAATTTGAATTTCAGATTCAAACTCCAGATCTGAAACTCTCTTTCTCATCTTAGAAAAAAAAAATACAAAAGTCATAGAAATACAAAAAAAAAATCTGTTCTATTGTGGTTCTGTAGATTAATTGATAAGTTCTGCCTGAAAATTCCTATTGTTTGGTTGCTGGAATTCGAAGTTTGCTCTGGTTTGTTATTTCGAATCAGTTTGGAGTTATATTAAGGTTGCTTGGGTTGGTTTTGGTATTTGCTCTTCATCTATCAACTGTTTTTGGGTTTAGTACTACCATTTCGATTCCCAATTGGTTTTATTACTGCTCGTGGAGTACTAGAGCTCGTTTGCATTTAAATCTGGGCTGTGCATTCGTTTCTGGTTGATTGTTTATTGATCTACTGTGTCTGAGCTACTGTTGATCTCTTCTTCTTATTAAATTTTCACTTCTAGGTACACGACACATAACCTCTCAGTTGGATATGAATTGAACATGCAACTTTGGCTCTGTTTTCCATTAGTTATCATGTTAGATGTCTTGTAATTTGATGAACCTCAATAGATCTATATATGTAATTAAGGTATTGGACTGTATGAGCAGAATTACAGTTAAACTGAATTGACTGTTTAGATTTGCTTATGTTCTGTAATTAAATAATGGATTGTTAGACTATGTGAACTTTTTTTTGATCAACTGTATGGCTGTGATTTCAGCTTTAGCGTAATTAATGTCAGTGGCTCATTGCACAGGCTAAAACATGAAGTTTAAATATAGAACATGAAGCTACAGGTTCTGGTAGATTAGCTATTTCTCATCAAGTTGTTTCATACGCTAGATTAGGTAATGGTAGCATTCTATGTTAATTGAACCTAACTGGACTGTGTAAACTTTCAGATTCGTATAATGTCGATCTTAGGCTGATGATGACAATAGCACGCTAATAGTTTGCTTTTCGCTAATAAATGATAATCACTTTGAATAATCCCAGTTCACTATAATCATTGGTGTTCTCCATAGCTTGAATATCTCTCACTAGTAAAATGCTTGAATTAGTATACATAACCTATAATTGCTACGCAATAAATCTTGTCTGAGCTTTGGCACAAGGCCTGGACTGCCTAGGCCGTGGTAATCGGCAGGCCAATAATTTGATATTGGGCCTAGGAACTGTTACGGGCCCAGAATTTCTGAATAATGAAGCTTAGGTTGTTTGCTAAAATGATTTGCTCCACTCGTTAAGCTCTTGGGCCTGATTGTTTGAAACAGTATTATGGAATTTTGGACCTTTCACACATATTAATTAACTAGGGCTATTTCTTTTATTCTTAGAGACAAATTAAGTAAAAAATTATAGATTGCTTTAGGATTGGCCTTTAATTAATAAATGAGACGAGTCTCGTCAAATAAAACGCATAAATTGTGGGGCCCTCAATGAATGGTTATAATAAAATATTTAGAATTCGGGATGAGCCGTCTAGTGAATTTCACGGCCCTCCCCAAAGATAAATACGTGCTAGTCTCTTTAGGCGCGCCTTTAATAATATTACATTTCTAAACTCGGGTGCGCATTTATGCGACCCAAATCCAAATCTCGACGGAGTCGAAATGTGTTGACAACCACGGGTTCATTGATGTGACGTGGTTTGAAACGCGTTTTCACGACGTTGCAATTCTTGTTAAAAATAAATAATAATAATAATAATAAAAGCGATTCAAAATTAAAAAGGCACATAAGCTAAAGCATGTTTTAAAATCAGATAAAATCAAATATGACATTTAAGCGACCGTGTTAGAACCACGGAACTCGGAAATGCCTAACACCTTCTCCCGAGTTAACAGAATTCCTTACTCGGATTTCTGGTTCGCGGACTGTTAACAGAGTTATATTTTCCTCGGTTCGGGATTCAACCGGTGACTTGGGACACCATTAATCTCCCAAGTGGCGACTCTGAATCTTAATGAATAAATCCGTTCCGATTGCCCTTTAATTGGAAAAACTCCTTTATACCCTTGCGGGTGTAGTGAAAAGGAGGTGTGACAGTTTGAACACTTATAACACAGTTGAGTGTGACAGTCTAGTAGTTTAGGGTATTCAAAGTATTTTGTTGTTTACGGGTTCAAAATTTTTCCCATTTATTTTCCAAAACTAAACAAAGACCGTCATGTCTGATCTATTTAATTCGATTTCAATCTAAAAGAAATTCTAATAAAATAATTATTAAAACTTAAAAATTATGCAGAAATAAACAACTAATCTTAAAAGTTATTTTTTAACTAAAAGTTGTTATTTCTTAAATAAATTTTATAATTTAAAATTAGTCAAGCTCTAAAAAATTTATTCAACAAAAGTTCTCTACAAACTATAAATCATCTTCACTCTCTCTTTCCTTTGGTTGTGTGCTTATTAGTAAAATTTTAATGTTGTTTTTTTTGTTTTGATGTATAAAATTATAGTTTTATTAAATTTTTTTTTTTTGTTTAGCTAAATGTAACATAGTTTGATCTAAACGTTTAGGTACACTATTCATCGATAAAAAAATTATTGACTTATTTAAAGTTTAAACACTCTTAACAAAATTTCTGGTTACGTCACTGTTTGTAACCTTGCTATTATTCTCCTTTAAGATTTACAAAGCAGGAGCGTATAGGAGCGTGCGGATAAGCTATCAATAAGTATGAATTTGTAGTTTGAAAAAGAATGTGAGTATATTGTTACAGTCGAAAAAGAATATGAGTAAATTGTTAAGAGTCAGAGTGTAATTTTAAAGTACTTATATCGTCAGTGTATAAAACTTTACAAAAATTTGAAAAAATTATGCTACATTTGTTTGATATTGTTTGTGTATATGTTTGTGTTTGCTTATATCTTATGGTATATCGTTATTTTTTTTTCTAAAACATATATGTGAAGGTATGAGGAACTTGTATGTCCACATCACCCTACCTGTTTAAGCTAAGACATACAGATAGGCTGTATTTGGAACCGCATATCAATTTACCACCCAACATGTTTTGTCTTTTGCACTTTGACCTCTCTTATCCGTCATTTTCTTTCAACAAGCACCAACCCTCTCGCATCTCTTTCTATCTACCTGGAGATTACACATTCATGACACTTGGATTTCATTTGAATTTATTCCCAAAACATTTTGGCCAATTTTTTAATTAAAAATTAAACAATTATTATTATATATATTTTTTACAAATTCATTCTTACTATTCAAATTAGTAGAGTTTTAATTAAGTAAGAATTATGTCTAATAGAAACATATATACAAAAAAATAATCTAGACTAATATGGACCAAAAGTGAGGTAATGTTTTAAAGTTTATTGTCACATTTTGAAATTTGGGGTATAAGACAAGTTATAAGTATATCTAAAAATTTCTTATTGGTATTTTCATAAGTCGTACTCTCTCTATCCTAATTTATATGGCATTTATTTTAGCTTGTTCCTAGATAAATTTTATATTAAAAAATAATTTAACTTTAGATTTCTTATTTGTTCTTTAATGCAATGAGTGTATATATATATATATATATATAATTTTTTTTTAAAAACAAGGATAGAGAGAGGGAGAGAGATCGATTTCAAAATAATAATAATGTCCAACTAAAAGCCTACTAAATTTTACATCTAGATGCACGTGATCGATCATACATCCATTCAAAATACCCTTTTGTAATCAATAATTACATCCCATTTATGGCCCCATGATTTTTCTCTGTTTCATATAGATATCTTTGGGGAGATTTTATTATTTCTGTAAAGGTCATCTGACAGGAATTAATACTTAAATAATTAAAGTCACTTCAAGCTGGAAATCCACCTGTATTAACTTCCAAATGACAATAGAGATTATATATTTGAATCTGTACAAATAATTCCATATTAATAATCTAAGAATAGACAATACTCCATTAGCTGTTGCTTTTAAGAAAAATATACTATATATCATACACAATATACTATACAATAAAATTATACGAAGCGTAATACATATTTTCTCTCTCTAAAATGCTCTCAGCTCACGTTAGTTAACGTACGCTGAATCTGGTCATCCATGGCGAGAGGGAGGGGGAGAGGACGAGGAAGACCCAAAAAAATTATCATTACTAGCACAAAAAGATCTAATGCCTCACACAGCAAAACAGCAGAGAAGGAGAATAATCTGCAAACATCAGACCTAGAGCTCAACTCGGACACTAGAGCTCAATGGAAGAACACTGGAGGTGCATCTAGCTCAGGAGTTTCGAAGAAGTTAGATCTCACAACACCTCCAGCATCTGCATCAAAAGTGCAATTGGAGGGAAAAACGAAGGATCAGGGTATGCATGCTATAGTAGCTAATGTAACAGTAACAATTGCGGATGAAGAATAAGGAGTGGTGAACCCTGCCTTAGCGACAAAAGATGTAGGCCCTAAAACGTGGTCTAACCTATTCCAGAAGAACAGATCTGCAACAAATGGTATGTCTCTCTCATATATTCCTCCGAAAATTGTCAATGGCCAGGTAATTGTTCAATTGGACAAGGAAGAGATTGAATCTGAGACTGAGAAGTGGAAATGAGCTTTAATTGTATACATATTAGGAGATACCCCAAGATATAACACTATGAAGAGATATATAAATGTTAATTGGGCAAGTGTGAGGGAAACAGATGTATTTCTCCATGAGGAAGGTTATTACATCATCAAATTTCACTCTGAAGTTGATATGAAAGAGATTTACTATTCTGGACCGTATACAATTAATAATAGGCCTATAATTTTGAAGCCCTGGACAGATTTTGATTTTAAAGAGGAATTTCCCATTGAAATTCCCCTATGGGTTAATTTTTCAAAATTACCACTGAACTGCTGGGGAGTTAATTCATTGAGTAGAATAGCAAGTGCAATTAAAACTCCTATTTTTGTTGATGAATGCACAACTAAGAAAACCAGAATCTCATATGCCAGAATGTTGATAGAGGTTAATGTGACTAGACCTTTGCGGGATGAAATCTGGGTTAGAGATCCAAAGGGGAAACAATTCTTGCAAGATGTCTACTATGAGTGGAAGCCTAAATTCTGTGAGCATTGTCAAAAGGTTGGCCATTCATGTGCTCCTCATGGCACCGGTACTAAGCAGGAGGGTAAGCAACAGATTAATCAAAAAGGGAAAGCAAGGGAAGCTAAGAAAGTGACTATGGAATGGAGAACTAAAGGAAAGGTGCAGCAAAATGATACTCTATCTGTATAACCTATACCAGTTGATCAACAGAGGCAACAACAGGCACCAGAGGTTCAACAAAATTCAAACATTTCAGCAATCTCCAAGCCTGAAAGTAGCCAACGACAATATGAGATAGTACCACTAAGTAGCCCAACTAAGGTTATGCTGAGTAACCACAATCGAGGGAAACAAGTGGAGTACGGTCCTGAGTTTAACTTGACAAACTTTCCATTATTGTCTGCTGTAAAACTGAGAAATCCTTTTGAGGTGCTACCATGTGGGACTGGGGATGTGCAACAACTACCCCTTGACAGAGGAGGAGGACACTTAACATGCTTACTAATTGGTTATTTTGGAATGTGAGGGGAGTCAATAAGAGGTATAAACAGAAGGAATTGGCTAACTATATCAAAAGCAAAAATGTCAAGATAGCTGGCCTAATGGAAATCAGAGTGAAAGAACACAATTTCAAGCGAATTAACAAAGCTATTGCACCTGATTGGGAAGGGATAAACAACTACCAATATGCTCAGAATTGTAGGGTGTGGGTATTATGGGATCCAAGATGGTATAGTGTGAAGTTACTCAAAGCTGGGGCTCAATATGTTCACTGTCAAATTACAGACAATTTAGGAAAGATAGACTGCCTAATAACAGTAGTCTATGGACACAATACAATTGAGCAAAGGAAAGCACTATGGGCAGATATTCATAAAGTGGCTGCAAACATAACCATTCCTTGTCTAATTGGAGGAGATTTCAATGTAGTTCTATATTCCCAAGATAGATTAATGGGCAATCCTATAACATATGCTGAAACTCAAGACTTTGCCAACTGCATTTAAACTTTATAGTTGAATGAATTGCTATGGAAGGGTGATTACTACACTTGGTCGAACAAGCAAGATGGAACTGATAGAATCAGAAGCAGGATTGATAGGATGTTTGGAAATTTTGAATGGATGATGCAATGGGGACAGGTACAAAATGAATATGATTTGCCTCAAATTTGATCATTCACCTATGCTCCTTTCAATATTCATGAATTGTGATGGCCCGACCCGTCATCTCAGGTATTACTGCCCTATTTCCCTCTTATTGTATTACTTTATGTTTAATTATCGGTATTGGGTGTGTTAGAATTTAATTGGAGTAATTTTATTAAGAAATGAGACACTTAGTCTCTTTTAGGAAGGCTTAAATTGGAAAAGTTAATCGGATATTGACTTGTGAGTTAAAGGGCTCGGAATTGAATTCCGATGATTCGGTTAGCTCCGGGTGATGATTTAAGGCTTAGGAGCGCAATCGGAAGTAATTTTGGAGGTCCGGTGAAGAAGTTAGCCTATTTTGGCGAAGTTAGTATTTTGGCGACTTCCGGTTGATAGGTGATATTTTGATCCGGGAGTCGGAATGGAATTCCGAGAGTTGATGTAGCTTTTTTATGTCATTTTGGACTTGTGTGCAAAACTTGAAGTCAATCGGACGTGATTTGATAGGTTTCGGCATCGGAAATTGAAGTTGGAAGTTCTAAAGTTCATAAAGCTTGGATTGGAGGTTGATTCATAATTTTAGCATTGTTTGATGTGATTTGAGGCCTCGAGCAAGTCCGTAATATATTATGGGACTTGTTAGTATACTTTGTTGGGATCCCATGAGGCTCGGATAAATTTTGGAAGAGTTTTTGAAAGATTTTTGCCGTTTTGAGCATAAATGTAATGATCTAAAGGTTCATTTTTAGTTCTAGAGATCCAAATTTGATTCCGAGACTTCCAAAATTTTGATAATGAATTATAGGACTGATCTGGAAATTTTGGTCTAATTTCATCAAGTCGCGATTGGGTTTTTGACGCGAAACATGAGTAATTGTTTAACGAGCGAAATGGATATTGAACTAAGCAAATGAGCTCCAAATTGTGTTTCGATTGAAGGAATAGGTTCGTATTATTATTTGTGACTCATAGGAACAAGAATCGTCAAATTCCAAGTTCGTATGATAGAGTTATAGCATTTTTAGTGAAATAAAAAGCTGCTGCAATTTTCTGGGGCAAAACTGGTATTTCGGCTTCTGCGGTGAACAATACCCGTAGAAGCGGGTGAACAGTAATTTTTCACTTCTGCGATGAACAGTACCGCAGAAGCGGTGAACAGTAAATCGCACCTGCGGTGAACAGTAACCGCAGATGCGAAAATCACTGGACATTTTATTTCGGGCAATCCAAGAGTTTTTCTCATTTTTGGAGCTATGGAGCTCGGATTGAAGCAATTTTCGAAGCGATTTTCACCATATAAAATGGGATAAGTGTTCTTAACTCAATTTTGGTTGTATAACTTGAATCTATTACGAGTTTTGACGTTTAATCTGAGAATTTTGTTAAAAAGGGGTAGAAAACCCTATTTGATAGAATCAAGGATTTGAGGGGCCATTTGTGGTCCGATTTGGGTGTTCTTGGTATGTACGGACTCGTGGCAGGACGAGAATTTTGGAAATATGAATTTCGTAATTTTTCGGGATGTGGCCCGGGGCTCGGGTTTAACAAATTTCGTGTTTTTGAGTATTTTTCGAGTTCTTTCGATTGGGTTATGTACCATTAGCATATTATAACGTATTCCTTATGAATTTGGATAGATTTGACGCACGTGGAGGCCGATTTGAGGAGCAAAGGTATCGCGGGCTAGAGTTTTCGCCGGTTCGCGGTGGGTAATACTTGTAAATGATGTTCTGAGGGTTTGAAACCCCGGACTTGCACATCATAGTTCTATGTTGAGGTGACTTGCACGCCGGATAATGGGCGTGGGGTCGAGCACCATTGGAGATTATGACTTGGTCCGTCCCGCTTAATAAGAACACTACTAAATTGCTTGGAGTTGAATTGACATCCTGTTAAAGATATTAATTATCATGATTTGGACTGAATGTCATGTTTTTGGGCTTCGTGCCGAATATTTGGATCCTTCGGGGATTAAAGTCACTGTTTTTGTATTATGGAGTATGTTTTGTCTCGAACCAAGGTTTAAAAATATTATTTTACAAACTCAGCCATCTTACTAAGATTTGAAAACTTAATTGATATTTTACTGATATTTTTGCTGAGAACTGCTATGTGA
>MU774053.1:62734-75921 GCA_026770625.1 Nicotiana glauca
GTTTAGAAATTATAAAGTTTACGGGTTCGAAAATACGCGTTTTTTGCGTTAAAAAGTAAAGCATCACATTAGTTCTTTTAGATTGTGTCAATTTTTAGAGACTTCGGGTGGGGGAGGGGGAGGGGGAGGGGTGAGGAGAGTTGCATAAAAAATATTTTCCTAAAAAAAAATATTTTCTACACTCTAACCAAACAATAAAAAATATTTTCCGAAAAATGTTTTCCACTTACCAACCAAACAAGAGAAAATAAGTGATATAAAATCACTCATTTTCCATGAAAATATTTTTTAGGAAAACATTTTCCATGGAAAACATTTTCCATGGAAAACATTTTCCTTCGTACCAAACACACCCTATATCCTCTTTAAAGATATTTACATTTTTTAAAATTCCTAACCTAAATCCTTAATTTGCTAGATTTGTACGGATTGTTTTCTTTGTACAACGGGATACCTTGATTCTTGTCTGGTTGAGGTTCTTAATTTGTCTCTTTCCTCTTTAATACTATAAAATTACCAATAATACTGATGATTATTATTATATTTTGTTTAATTTTTTAAGCTACTGGTCTATAAAATGTTGATCTTGATGAAGATGCTGCAGACATACATAATGAGTTGGTGGCCATCTACTTGCCAACTTTTATCGTATTGGATATATTTATCTTAGATTCTCAATTTGGTGCTTTAATTTAATTTTTCTGCCAATAACACCTTAAAACTAACAATGAAATAGAAATTCGTTACGAAGCACTTTTGTATTTGAATCTTTACTAAAGGTCAAGTGACTAAAAGTTAATCAATTTACTGTAATACCATTTATTAAATAGTTGTACATAGAACTGATGCAAAAGGTTAAAATATAAACAGCAAGTTAATGTAGTTTAATTGAATTATTTTAGGTTTTGCATCTGAAGAGATCCATTACATGTATGCTGGTACAGTTATAAAGGTACTGCAAAGTACTCTTACTTTGGTTCCTTCTATAATGTATGTATCGATAATTATGAAGAAATGAGTATATTCATTAATCTTCCACTCCCTTTTTCCTAATTTAATTTGTTTGATAATTTTTGCTTCTTGATTCAAGTCATAAGTAAATTATAGGATATGATGAAATAGATGGATCCATCCACCCTTAATCAAAGGTTATGAATTCGAGCCTATGGATAAAGAACCCCTCATAAGAAGGCTCCTTCATTAACAACCTTGCACGATGCGAAGCTAGATAAGTTGAGCCAATGAGTCCCGATATCAGATGATTAAATAAACAAACAACATTTTGAAATACAATATTATTTGCTATATTTGTTATGAGAATATTTCGCCTTTTAATAATTTTCGTGTAGTTTTCAAAATTTAAAATTAATTACCTCTGAACTTGATTTAATGACCCTCATAAATAGAAAGCACTTTTTGCATTATGTTGTAGGCAGTAAATAGCAATTTTGCAATTTTGACAAGCTAATTATTTTTTTGTAACATAAAGGAAAGATATATAGTTGATTCTCCGAAGGGATAAGGGAGGTCTAATTAACATATTTTGGTATTTCCTCTTTTTTGCTAGCCACACACTGGATCAGGATGGAAATTATTGGCTTTATTGTAATTAAGACTGTTATAACCGTTATTTACTTTTTCTTCTTTTGAAATCGGTTACAAGTCTAGATAGTGACTAATTACCACCAGTCATTTTTATCAATAAGTTTTCGATTTACTTTTCATTAATAAAGTGTTTAGAACTTGTTACTGAAGTATAACGTCAGAGTAGCCGATCTTAACCCTCAACTTTAATTATTCATAATAATTGAAAGGAACTCTATTAGTAATATTAGTTTATATAACTTTTATCACTTCAACAATTCAAAATCATTTAACTACTTCGAATTTTGGTTTTTGATGTATTTTTCTCTGTCTAACTAATTAACTCGTAACCATTTTATATTTACTCTCATTATCGTTATAAGAATACATAAGTCAAATCAAAATACTAACTCCATATATTCAGCTAAAAACCCTGGAAGGGATAGAGCATAAAAATTTTCATCCAAATTTAGAATTACCATATGAAAAACATTGCAATATTGCATACCATTGGAAAAGGGGAAACTCGTAAAAAAGTATGTCTTACTACTGTAGTAGAATTTCTGTCCTCTGGTGATGGCATTAAAGACTGGTTCACGGATCATTCTAGAACTTTGTATTTTCAGAAACGAAAATTAATTTTATTTAAAAAAAAAAAAAGAGAACCAGAAAAAAAAGTTTGAGAGCTTAAGAAGAAACAAAGGGGTGTCCCATCTTAAGCTTCCAAGGCAATATCCTTGTTGGACATGTGAAACTTCAGTTGGACACTTTGTTTCTATTCTACTTATTGCATATGAATAATGAACATCCATCCTTCTCTGCTATAACTGTCTCATGAATAAGTCAAGAACAACATCACACGAAATATATAACTTTTTGACACCACATGTTTGTTTTACGTTTTTTTTTTTAAGGTCAATGATACAGTGACAAATCCACAACTTAAATGCTTTTAATTTTAAAATTTACCACTGCGAAATATTAGGTTTTGTTTTGAACCTACAAGCCGAATGCACCACTGCGACGAAAGGCTAAATTAAAATTTAAAATTCATGGCTCAGAAAATCCAATCGCAGTCTATTAATATGCAGTAAGCACAACACGAGCATTCACGGATTTGTTTGAGTACCCACGAATTTTGGCTATGTAGACCCCTTTTGGTCTAAAAAACTGTCCAACTAAATGATTGAATACATTGTATCTATATCTTATATATAATCCAACAACAACAACGAACCCGGTGTATTCCTATAAATGGGGTCTGGGGAGGGTAGTGTGTACGGAGACCTTACTCCTACCTCATAAAGATAGGGAGACAGTTCCGATAGACCCTCGGCTCAAGGCACAACGGAGATAAGGCAACAAGTTAGTAACAACAATACATTTAGGTAACGTGCACGAATGACACAACATGTAATAGTAAATAATCATGAATAAGATAATACAAAAATAGTCCTAGTACTATTGGTAGGCCTAGGATGAACACACTACTAAATGTCAACCTTCAGCCCTAATCCGCAACCTCCACGTCCTTCTATCGTGGGTCATATCCTCGGTAAGCTGGATCAATGACATGTCCTGCCTAACTACCTCTCTTCAATACTTCTTAGGCCTGCCCGTACCCTTCCTCAGACCCGCAACGGACAACCTCTCACACCTCCTGACCGGAGCATCGATGTCTCTCCTCTTCACATGCCCAAACTATCTCAGCCTCGACTCCCACAACTTGTCCTCCACAGATGCCACTCCTACCTTGTCCCTAATAACTTTATTCCTGATCCTGTCCTTCCTGGTATGACCACACATCCATCTCAGCATCCTCATCTCAGCTACTTTCATCTTCTAGACATGGGATTTCTTGACGGGCCAACACTCAACCCTGTACAACATAGCCGGTCTAATCACCACTCTATAGAACTTGCCCTTAAGTCCAGGTGGAACACTCTTATCACACAAAACCCCCGAGGCAAGTCTCCACCTCGACGATCTCACTCCAATACGATGGGTAACAACCTCGTCAATCTCCCCGTTGCATTGAATAATCGACCCAAGATACTTGAAACTATCTTTTTTGGCGATGACTTGAGTACCAATCATCACTTTCACTCCTTCTTCGTGCATCTCATCACTGAAATTTCACTCCAAGTACTCAGTTTTTGACCTACCCAACATAAAACCTTTGGACTCCAGCGTCTCTCTCTAAACTTCTAACCTAGCGTTAACTCCCTCATGTGTCTCATCAATCAGGACAATGTCGTTAGAAAATAGTATACACTATGGCACCTCCCCTTGTACGTGTCGAGTCAGCACCTCGAACGCTAAGGCAAACAAAAACAAGCTAGGAGCCGATCCCTGATGCAACCTCATCTCCATTGGAAAATGGTCTGAGTCTTCGTGCCCTCGTACATGTCCTTACTCACCCTAATATATGCCAATGGGACACCTGCTAGCCTTTATATATCTCCATATGACTTTTTTTTAATGCAAACATACTACTAGGCATGCTTCCTAGTGGTTAATATATAAATAATCAAAAGCAAGGAACTAATGTTTACAAATTATCAAATAAAATCTCAATTTTGCTAAGCTATAGATAAATCTAATGAAATAAGTCATGCTAACTATTACAACAAGCGTCTCTGTCGACTCCCAACATAAGATGGTGTGTGTATCCACAAGCCAAGTGCAAGACCTCAATGTAACACCTCCAATTCTCTCACCAGGCGCCAAGTTTTCGTTCCAAAGGACAAGGTAAATATGAATCTCCAACCAACACCACCTATTAGGAATGAACAAATATCCATGAAAGTTTCCAATTGCATGATCAATGTAGACATCAATTCTGTGCTCCTTGCATATCTTGAAAGAAATCCAGTCCAAGAAGAATCTATATAACCTGTGATAGTTACCATATCCTGCAACATAAGCCTTATGCTTGCACTGCCACATCACCTCCAGATTGGAGATGTATCCATGTCAATACAACTAGATAGTGTGATGACACTACAAAGCATACTAATTTAATAAATTGCACCTATAAGTAACTGTGAATACCAGCTATGATCCTTCAGAATTCCATATGAAACTGAACTATTGTACTCCCTAAGCATGAAGTTCCTACAAGGACCTGTATTCTGCCAATAAGAACCTATTCATATGTGCCATGACTGCAATTCAATGAAGCTATATGTACTGCCATTACATCTCCAGATTGGGTATGAAATCATACCAATACCAATAGGTGACATCCTAGCAGCACACATGTCCACATAAGTAATCATCCATCCTGTTGATAACATTGGATCCCAGCTTTTGTCTTTCAACAACCACTGATCCAGACTATGATCAAGCACATAGCAGAACCAATAAACAATGCAAAGTATACTGAAACTCATGAGTATACATTGGATTTTCCAGAAACATTCTAAGGTGCACTATCCACTGCCTGCTTAAATGACAACCTCTATACACCATTAAAACACCTCCAGAATGAGCATGAAACTATGTTAATACCACCGAAAAATACCCTAGCAGTATACAGATTTTGAACATTACAATATGACAACCAAGCTAGTGTAATAACAAACCTAGTAGAATCATCAATTTGGGGCTCTTCATTTGGCAATCCTAACCCTGAGATTAGGAGTTTGTGTTTTATCAAGATTGAGTAGCCTCCTCCCTGCACAAGGCAGTTCAGAAAATGAATGAAATTCAGATGTATCTGCTAAACTGAAAACAATGTTAGCTATAAAATCTGCAATTGTGTTGCCCTTTCTGAACACATATTGAAAGATCACATTAAAATGATCCCTCATCTCCTTAGTCATCTGCACTTCTGGAACTATAGACCAAGGTGGTTCCCATTCCCCATCAATCACCTTTTTAGCACAAAAGAATTAGTATCCAATATGATGGGATGAAAATCATGCTCCATACAGTACTGCAAGCCTTGCAGTATTGCTTTTGCTTTAGCCACAATATTTGTGGTCTCTCCTAAGTCCACTGCCATTGCATGCACTAAATCACCTTCATCATTTCTCACACAAAAGCCAAGTGAACTAGGCCAGAATTTCCTTTTGATGCTTCATCAGTGTTACACTTATACCATCCATGATGAGGGAGCTACCAAGTAACTCTCTTAGTGACCAATACTGGTTTATAAGCATCAAAGAACTGGATCATATCTGGCCACAACACAAGTGTATGAGACAACCATGGATACCTAACTATTGCTAATTGATGCAATGTCTTATTGACTTCATGAATAACCATATTAGTTGACACAGAACCCCATGCTTGCATGCATTCCTCTTCTTCCATAATTGCCATGTAATGATGGCTAGAACGGCTTGAAAAAGTCGTTTCAACTTTGGACAACATTTTGCACTCCACCAATGCCTTATCACTTGTTTCACTTGTATTAATGGTACCATAATCCCTGCATATCCCATGAACAATGTCCACACTTTTGATGCAGTAGGGCTAGTTAAGAAGATGTGTTCTAATGTTTCCTCCTGAGGATACTGGCAACACCAACGTCTAGACATAACTATTTGTCCTTGACTATTCCATAGATCATTAGTAGCTAGTTTTTGCCTTCATAGCCTCCATAAAAAGAAATATATCTTAAATGGCAACCCTTTTGCCCACATTTCTTTGAATTCCTGACTAGGATCAGCTCTATGCCTCAGAATTTGCCAAGCACTACTACACTGATTTGCTTGATGATGTTGGTATCCAGTATGGTCTATCCCATCATAATGTACATTAAGTCTTATATGATCAACAATCTCTTCACGGAAGCTTTGATCAATCAATTGGTTATTTCATGATCCTCATTGCCTCAATTCTGCCACCTCTTATAACTCCCTATTTATTAGAAAATTCGGAGATAGGACGTGATAGAGAGCACCTAGTCCAGTCCAATTTTCATACCATATGTTGGTTGTTCCTCTCTTCATCTCCCAATATGCAACAATTTGTTTTGCGCGGCCACGAGGATTGTTTTGCAATCGCGTAAGAGGAATCACTGGGCAGATTATAAGAGCTCTATTTCGAGGGCTTTTGATATTTTATCATTTCTTGTGTTAGAGAGCTCATTTTGGAGGGGATTTTCACGTGTTGGTTTGGTGTAAGTATTCTTTACCCGGATTTGATTATATTTAATGGTTCCATAGTTATTTTTATCATTAAATTAATGAATTGAATGAGAGAAAATGAGATTTTTTGTGAAATATTTCAAAATATAAAATGAGGATTTGAAGACAAATTTGATGTTGGAATTGGATAATTTTGGTATGGTTGGACCCGTATTAGAATGGGTGTTCAGATTTTGTAAATTTTGTTGGGTTCTGAGTTATGATCTCGGGGTTGACTCTTTGGGTTGTTCTTTTAGTATTAATTAAAGCTCAAAGCTTTATTATCCAAAATTTTTCTCTATGGCTTTTATTTATTATATTAAGTTATTTTGGCTAGATTTAAGCCGTCTAGAGGTTATTTCACTCGAGAAGGTCATTTTAGAGTATCGATCTAGCTTCTTTGATGTAAGTATCTTGCCTAACTTTGTGTGGCGGAACTACCCCTTAGGATTACTGACGTTTGTAATATTTTTGTTATGTGAAAGCTGTGTACGCGAGGTAACGAGTACATACTCAGGCTTATATGTGGAAATTGACCGAATTATGCTCTTAGGCTTCTTTCATGCACTTATTTGAAATTGTTAGCACATGTTATATTTTTTTATTCATCATGTCTACTATCATATGATTTATTTGAAGTTGTTGTTTCATGTCACATTCTTTACTTGTCGAGTTTTCTCTTAAATGCTTTATTTGGAGTTGTCATCACTCTTTTCATTACGTGATTTCTTTTATTGTGGAGTTACTCTTAGTTGAAATTATTGTTACACGATATCCTTTTGTCCTTTTGTGGCCGGATTATTCTCATGCATTTAGACATAGTACTAGTTCATGCCATCTTTTTCATTGTTAGCCAAATTCATGCACTAGAATTTGAAGTTGGCATTCGTGGAGGTACTTTCACTATTGAGTTTATACTTAAACAATTAATTGGAATTGAGGTTATCAAAAGTCATTAATCTATTTTAATTAAAGTTGTATTAAAAGGGAATGTTGTTCCTTGTTAAGTTACTTTCCCGTTTATTTTATTGTTATTGAGATTTTATACATATTATGTTTGAGCCGTGGGCTATTTGTTGTAAAAATATTGATATTGTTGGATCTTTAAAAAAGTTGTGGCCTATGGATACTTGTGTTATGAGTTGATACATCGTGTTGTTGTGATATTAGCATTTGTGAATTGTTGTGTGATTTTGGTTGTTGTTATCCAGAGTATAAAGGTCACAATTCACCATTGTTGTTATGCGGGGTATAAGGGTGGTATCTCACCATTGTCGTTATGCGGGGCATAAGAGTGTCATCTTACTATTGTTGAATGTAAGGAGTGATAAGGGTGGCTGTTGTGTCATTGTCTGAGCGGAGTGATAAGGGTGACTATTATATAGTGGGTGGCTATCAGAGAGTTAAATGTGGCTAATGATATTATTAGGGCAGAGTGATACGGGTGGCTATCGAAGAGATAAGGGTAATAATGTTAGGGACAATGTGTGATGGTTTGGGGTCATTGTGTTGGTGATTTTCGTGTGATGGTGTGTTTTTCCTTGTGTTTTGCATACACTTTACATGACTTGATTTTTTGTTTCGATGAGCTACTTCATGTCTTTGATATTTCTTATTGACTTGGGCTACAGTAGTGCACTTTCACAAGCATACACTGTAGCATGCCACTTATACTAGCTCAGGAGTACGAAACTTGACATTTATTGATCATGCCCATGTTCTCTTGTATTATCTGTTTCCATGTTGATACGGAGCCTGTGGTCATGCAGGGCGAATTGTGATGGTGAGACCGTGATCATGCCAGACTATGATGACCCGATAGGTTATCTTAAGATTTAAAACCAAATTTTGTATTCCGAGGTATTTAAAACCTCATTTTATCCCTCCTCATTTTGTGTGCACAGTCCGGGCATGTTTCTAGAAAGATTTTGTGTTGAAAGTTGATAAAAATAAGGACTTTTGCTTAAAAACTTCATTTGAGTTGACTTTGGTCAATATTTTTGGTAAACGGACCCGGACTCATGTTTTGAAAGCCCCGATGGGTCCGTATCAAAATATTGTACCTAGGTGTATGCCCAGAATTAGATTTGGAGGTCCCTAACCCGAGTTATGATTTTTTGTTAAAAATTGAAATCTAAAAAATTATTAGGTTTTAAAAAAAGTATTGATGTTTGATCTTGTTGGTATCGGGTCCGTATTTTGACTACAGAGCCCGGTATAGGTTCAATATAATATTTAAGGCATGTTTGTGAAATTTGGTGCGAAACGTAGTTAGTTTGACGTGATTCGGACATCTGGTTGTGAAAATAGGAATTTCAAAGTGTTCTTGAGAATTTCATTTGATTTGGTGCTAAATTCATGGTTTTAAGTATTATTTTTGCGATTTGATCGCGTGAGCAAGTTCGTTTGAAGTTTTAAAACTTGTGTGCATGTTTGGTTAGGATCATCGATGGCTCAGTTGTGTTTTGGATAGGGTACATAGTGTTTTGAACTTAGAAATTTGCTGGTGTGCTTCAGTTCTTGATGCAGAGCCTCTGATCTCTCAATTACGAGATCAAGGTTCGCATTTGCGACCATTGTTGGGTTCGCATTTATGACCTATTCATCGCATTTTCAAAGAGTAGTTGTGGAGGCAAATGTTCGCAATTGCAAACAATTCCTCGCAATTGCGATGGGAACTAGGGAGGGGTGTTTCTCGCATTTGCGATCACATGGTCGCAAATCCGGTCTTGCCCATGTTCGCATTTACGAACTATTACTCGTATTTGCGAACAATGCAAAGGTGAGAAGGGGTTCGTATTTGGTATGCCTCCTTTGCATTTGCGGGCTTCACATTTGCAAAGCTCAAGTCGCATTTGCAAAGCCCAAGTCGCATTTGCGATATCTACAACTTGGTAAATAAGACTTCGACGAGATTTTTCATTAATTTTGCAAATTTTCAAAACCTAAAACACAAGAGACGATTTTCTAAAGACTCCTTCTTTCTCAAATCATAGGTAAGTTATTCTTAACTAGTTTCTTTCAATCTTTCACTTCATTTTACAAGATTTCAACATTGAATCTAAGGTTTTCATGGTGGAATTGTTGATCTTTGGATAGAAATTAGGATTTCAAAATTTTGGAATTTAGACCTCAAATTGAGGTGGGATTCCAAAACCAATTGTATATACGTGCTCGGGGGTGAATGGTAATCAATTTTTGGTTCGAATTTTGGGTCTGGACCAAGTGGGCCCGAGTTGTTGACTTTTGTTGACTTTTTCAATAATGGCCTAAATTGAACTCTTATTTATTGTGGGTGATTCCTTAGGAACCCTCAGACTTTGTGTTATGTGAATTCCATGTGAGTGGCATATATGCATGGTGGCGAGTGCTTATACGCCACAAAATTATCTGTTTTCCCCGATTTATCGCTTTTCCTTAATTGTTTTCTCCTCCTCTCTTAATTGTTATATGCTATAAATACTTTCCATGCTTAATTACTATGTGTTAATCAATATTTTCTTCTATTAACCATGTTAGCTCTTTTCATAGTTTCCCTAATCCCTGCTATTGCTTAATTTGACTTGTTTGTACCTTCTAACTGTAAATTGCTGGTTTGGTCTCGCTATGTAGTATTATTGATATAGATTCTATATTGAACAAGGTTCCTTTTCTTGGTTCAGTTTGGTATTTATTTATCGAAAAGGGCTTGTGGTTTAGCATGTTGGTTGATTGTGTACATCGACTGTTTGACACTAATATGGTAGGATCGGGCTGCGTGCCGCATCAGGTGTAATAAAGGAGGATTGATATGGTAGAATAAGGGTGAATATGTATGTAATAAGAGAGTATTGATACGGTTAGATTGGGTTGCACACGTAACAAGTTGAATAAGGGTGGATTAATATGGTAAAATTATGATATTGATATATGGTGGGATCAGGTTGCGAGCCACAACAAATATATATTATTGACTAATATTGATATTGTTATGGTGGAATAAGGGAGGATTATGTGTTGTCTGGTGACATCGAGTTGTGCACCACAACAACCTATGTTTTTTTTCCTGAGCTGCATTATTTTACGATATTTTGTATTTGAGCTGGCAGAGATTGGTAATTTTGGACGTGCCTGGTTTATTTTTGAGGTTGTGGTTATCATTTCCTGTTGGCTATTTAATTTTATACTGTATTTCAAACATTATGTCAATATTATAGACTGCGTACATGTTTTAGCATAGGTGACCCACTTTTGCCTCGTCACTACTTCATCGAAGTTAGGCTCGGCACTTACCTGTACATGAGTTCAACTGTACTGATATTGCACTCTACACACTATGCAGATTTTAGAGATAGTCCAAACGACGATTACTAGTGTCCTTGGATCGGACATTTGCAGAGACTTGAGGTACGACTATTCAGCGCCTACAGCTCTTGGAGTCCCCATCCTCTTTTCTTTTAGCTGTATAACTTCATTTAGACAACTTTGTACTTCTTTCAAACATTTGTGTGTATTATTTTAGAAGCTCGTACACTTGTGATACCAGGTTCGGGGAATCGTAATAGATGTTTAGCAGTGTTTTTATTTCCACATCAGTATTTCAGTTATTCTAGTTACCTCTAGTATTT
The DNA here is from genome assembly GCA_026770625.1 of Nicotiana glauca. Lineage (NCBI taxonomy): Eukaryota > Viridiplantae > Streptophyta > Magnoliopsida > Solanales > Solanaceae > Nicotiana > Nicotiana glauca. The sequence goes on from MU774053.1 coordinate 74,064, forward strand.
AATTAAATCATTAAAGATGGATGATATATTCTAATGTTGTCTTGCCTAGATAGGTGAAATGTTAGGCGCCATCACGGTCCTGATGGTGGTAATTTCGGGTTATGACAAGTTGGTATCAGAGCAGTAGGTTACATAGGTCTCACGAGTCACGAGCAAACTTAGTAGAGTCTGGCAGATCGATACAGAGACTTCTGTACTTATCTTCCGGAGGCTATGAAGTTAGGAACAATTTCACTTCTATTCTTCTTTGTCGTGCAATTTTATTCTATGATTGCTAATTAAACTCTTCTATTCTATTCTCTCACAGATGGCTTGAACACGCACCATATCTTTAGCCAAACAGCAGCCAGAGCCCCCAGCAGCAGCTCCTACGAGGGGTAGGGGATGAGGTCGAGGCCGTGCCGGAGGCCGAGGTAGGGGCATGGCTCAGCCCAAAGCTCGAGCACTAGCACAAGTGGTGGAGCCTCAAGTAGAGTTTGATGAGGTGGCTCCTTCCTAGACCGGTTTAGCCGGACCAGTTCAGGTCCAGAGGGGTTCATCTCCACCTCGATACTCCATGATGCTTTTGTCCATCTAATGGGCCTCATGGAGAGTGTGGACCAGACCGACACATTTCCTATATCACCAGTGGTCTCTTGGGCTAGGGGAGGAGCATAGACTCTCACTACTCACACTTCGGAGTAGATGGCTCCCCAGTTTTAGACTCCAGCAGCCCACCCAGTGGGGCCATTTTCGCCGGGTGCTACAGCATAGACCGATGATGGATCAACTATGTCTTATAAGGCTTTTTGGAGGTTGGATGGGTTTACCAAGATTTTCCCAATCCACTTTAGTGGTGCATCTTGAGAGGATCCCCAGAACTATTTGGACAATTGTCATGTGGTGCTACGGAACATGGGGATAGTAGAGACCAATGGGGTCGACTTTGCTGCATTTCATTTATTGGGTTCCGCCAAGAAATGGTGGAGGGATTATATGTTGACCAGACTAGCTGGGTCGCCTACTCTTATTTGGGACCAGTTCTCTTAGTTATTTCTTGAGAAGTTCCTCACTATCACTCAGAGAGAGGACTATTAGAGGCAGTTCGAGTGTCTGCAATAGGGTTCTATGACTGTCACTCAGTACAAGACTCAATTTATGGATCTGGCCCCTCATGCCATTCTTCTGCTTTCTACAAATATAGAGAGATGGTAAGGAGGTTTATTGAGGGACTTGCTCAACCTATCAGATTGTAGATGGTTATGGAGATAGGGAGCAAGATTTCTTTGCGGCAACCGATATTGCCAGGTGAGTTGAGATGCTACTAGCTCAGGGGAGTGGTTAGGGATCTGACAAGAGACCTCGTCATTCAGGTAGTTTTAGTGGTGCCTCGTTTGGAGGTAGAGGTACCTTTGGTAGGGCCATCCTCCCAGGCTATATCATTTAGCACTTTAGACATCCCATAGTGCTTTAGGGAGTCGTAGTCATTATGTGCCTCACTCTGGACAACCAGCCTATAGTGTATCGCCAGCTCCTATCAATACACTTCATATTCAAAGTTATTACTATGGTCAGCCAACCTGTTTGGGTCAGTCTCATTTTCAGTAGCCACAATACCAGGATGGATGTTTTGAGTGTGGTGGTTATAGGCATATTAGGAGTGCTTGTCTGAGATTATTAGGTGGCATTAAAGGTGTTAATCGGGCGGGTTGGGATGGGCTGGACAAAAAAAACGTCAGCCCGTACGGGTTCGGGGCGGTTTGTTATCGGGCTGGAGTTAACGGGTTGGTGGCGGGCTGGGATTTTTCGGGTTCTATAGGGCCCGTACGGGTTCGGGCTTAACGGGCTCGGGCGGGTCGGGCTATATATAATTTTTTTT